>PVJO010026006.1:0-21857 GCA_004026905.1 Hystrix cristata
CATTCCCACCAACAGTGGAGGAGTGTTCCTTTTTCCCCACAGCCCCGCCAGCATTTGTTATTGGTTGATTTTTCCATATACGTGGTTCTTTCTGGAGTGAGGTGGAATCTTAATGTTGTTTTGATTTGCATCTCTCGAATGACTAGTGATGTTGAACATTTCTTCATATATTTATTTGCCATTTTTATTTCTTCGTCTGAGAAATGTTTATTCATTTAAGTTGCCCATTTTTGGATTGGGTCTTTAAATTTGGGAGGTTTAATTTTTTTAAGTTCTTTGTATATTCTAGATGTTAGACCTTTGTCTGATGGATAGCTAGCAAAAATTTTTTCCCAGTCTGTGGGTTTTCACCCTACTCTATTGGTGATTTCTTTTGCTGTGCAAAAGCTTTTTAATAGCACATGGTCCCAAGCACTGATTCTTTGTATTGTTTCCTGTGCAGTCTGGGTTTTGTTCATAAATTTTTTTCCTACCCCTATGTCTTCCATCAGTTTTTGTCTCCATTCTTACTACTTTGAATCCTCACCAGCATTAAGTATTTTCATTTGAATATAGTTTTCAATTCTACAAGTAAATGTATTATTTCATTATTATTTAAATTAATATTTATTAATTTTATTATTAATAAGGTTGAATATGTTTTCTTATGTTATTAACCATTTTTTCTTACATTTGGAATTATTTGTTGATTTCTTCAGTCCAGTTTTTACTAAGAATTTAATTTTTTTCTTATTGATATGTAGAATATGTATTCATATATTTAAATTATTAATCTCTGCAATTATGTTTCCAGTTATTTATCTTTTGTTTTATATTCCACTTTTTGTCACATAGAATTTAACGTTTTATGCAATCCTTCAAGGTTTCTAACTTTAGATCCTCTATTAGATATCATATAGAAAGAGAAGCAAAGATGATCATTTTTATGACACACTGCAAATTATTCTACAAAATATCATCTAGAATTAACTGTCCTTTGTATCTTTGGCTTAGAATTTCTCTGGAGAATTCTTGATCATGCAATAAGAAAATTACTTGTTAAACCCTTTAACTTTTATGGGGAAAACTTACTTTGGAGACAGGGCAGCTCTTCCTTCTGGGGCCATTTTGAAATATTTTTGATTGTCATATAATTTTGAAACTAGTGGCACTTAGGAGATTGGGTCCAGGAATGCTAAACTTCTCATCATGCACAGAAAAACGAGGAATTGTTTGTCCTGAATGCCAATAGCAGCTCCCCTTGAGAAGTATTGAGTTAGACCATCATCCAAAGACATCTTTAAAAATACTATCTTTCGAAACATACCAAACATGATTCCAGTTGATAAACAGTTGCATGTATTTTTCATACTGTATTTATATATGCAAACTTATTGGATCAGAACACATCAGTCTTTTGTCTTAGTGGCAGATAGCCTAGGCTTGAGTTGAATATGGGCACTGGATTTGTTCTGAAAGTGTTCAAATAAATCGATTGTCTTCATCAATAGAGAGTAGTTACAGTTCTAGTAATGTTCCACCAAAAATTTCTGTTGGGGGCACATCTATCTCTCATCCTCATCATGCTTTTCAAGGCATATTTTCAAGTAAAGACTGTAACCTCAGGATTGCTGGCGCAACTGCTTCTGCTTAGTATTATTCTGCGTGCTCTCAGTGCCGTTTGTTTCAATGCAAATGCAGAGGGCAGGAAATCACCAAGTCTGTTTTTATCTGTGAGTGCATTGTTCCTGGAAATATAATTATTTCGTTCATCTGAAATTGCTTTTGATCATGCAACAAATTGGCATAAACTAGAGGAGTTTGTTTTTTAGTTTTTTTGCCTGCAGATGGTAGTGATTATTAACTTGTCACTCTAAATACAGGTGTTGATTATCTCTAGCAGTTCAAAAGTATCGTATTAATGGCAAGGTTTTCCTATTCTAATAAAAATTACCAAGATTCACACTCCTCCTTTGGCGCAAGAGCTGAATTTATGTAATTAACCTGATGTTATTTAACTATTAGGTAACCAGACATGGAACACAAAAAGCCTATTAAATTAACATACTTCACCTGATTATGCAAAATAGTGACTAGTGACAGGAGAATTTAAGAACAGCATTTGATTGTTATGCCTAAACTTGAGCAATATTTCTTGGAAAATTAGATTCCAAAGTATACTTAAAGTATCATAAATTTTGGACTTTTAGATTTGTTTCAGAACAGGATGTAGCATTAATGTTGATTTTTCTTTGAGCACACTAGCACGATACATTCTAGAATACAGACAACAAGCAATATCACCCAAGTGGAATAAGTCATCAGAAAAGTCATGGAAATCAAATTACAAATATCTTCTTCCTTTTATCTAAACTCTTGGATAATGTGTGCAATTCTAACATCATGAGGAAGATGCTGCTGCAGAAATCTGGGAAGAATCCACTAAGAAGGCCAAAGGAAATGGAATTATAGTTGGGTGAGCTCGAAAGACAAGTCTTCCTAGAAACGAAAATGGATGAGTGGGAATGTGGTCAGAACCATGTTTTCCATGGTCACTGGGCATTTTTTGACCTTTGAAAGGGGCTATGTAGGGCAACTAAGACAAGGACTACTTTCAGACATGCTTATTCATGGGCTCTGTATAGGAAGAGTGAATAAAGAATATCAAAATGCAGACATGTTCAAAGTGATGAACTCAAAATACGGAGTTTTCTAATAAGTTTTAAAAGAGGAATAATGAATGTTTTGGGTATATACCTCTACTCTTTTGAGACTGAAATAACTGAATGAAGCGAGCTCTCTGCTTTTCTAGAAACTACTCTGGGTCGTGAAGACAGACCACCAGAGCTGGGGGACTTCAAGGTCAACTTCATGTTCGTGGTGATATTCCTATTGTCATCAGAATTACAGATCAGTTTGGAAAGGTAAATCAGAAGCACTGTAGTACCACGAATCAAACAGTTCACAGATGTATTGGATAGTGTTGCTAAAAGTAGTCAAAAGAGGCTGGACAACATCTTGTTGGAGATGCTGGAGGAGATTTATGCATTAGATGTGGCCAAATTAAATTTGTGATCCTCTGACTTACTTCTTGGAAAAGGATGTTAAGAGAGGAAAATAAGGACCAAATGTATGAGCTGAATGAAGATGAATATACACTGTTTTGATTTAGTAATAGACAATGGAACTGCCAGTTCTCTTCCTTTATGTCCCTTATTCTAAGTTGTTTCTTTATCCGTTTATTTGGTATATATTTATCAAGCTCCTACTCGGCGCTGGTATTACAGGCCAATAGCAATCTCTCACAGCATGTTTATTTGGTGAATAGATTATGATCCCTAGTGGTGAGGTTAAACTATAGTTACCCTCATGTAGGCAGAAAGAAAATAATAAGAAAGAGAAGAGAGGGGAGGGGAATGGGAAAAAAAGAAGCAACAAGATATATCATGTACAGGTACAAATCCCTTATGATGAATGTTATACTATGTACATCTAAAATGTACCATTAAAATAAATTATTAAAAAAAAATAGAAAATAATGAGAAAGAGAGGAACAGAGTTGAAGGGCTGGGGTATGTATCTACTAAAGAAATAATAGCAATACAATATGCCATAAATTTCCTTAGTACTGCTTTACAACTATCTCATAAATTCTGAAATGCTGTGTTTTCATTTTTTCTTTTCAAAATACTTTCTAATTTTCCTTGTTTGACTTGTGGGTTTCTTAGAAGTATATTATTCAGTTTTCTCGTATTGAGGGGATTTTTCTAATTTCTCTCTATTGTTGATTTCCTAATTTATTTCCACTGTGTAAATAAAGCATACTTTCTATGATTTAAATTCTCTTCATTGTGATTTGCTGTTGTTTTAAATGAATGTACAAAACCCAGACTGCACGGGAAACAATACAAAGAATCAGTGCTTGGGACCATGTGCTATTAAAAAGCTTTTGCACAGCAAAAGAAATCACCAATAGAGCAGGGTGAAAACCCACAGACTGGAAAAAAGTTTTTGCTAGCTATCCATCAGACAAAGGTCTAACATCTAGAATATACAAAAAACTCAAAAAAATTAAACCTCCCAAATTTAAAGATCCTATCCAAAAACGGGCATCTGAAATGAATAAACATTTCTCAGATGAAGACATTAAAATGGCAAATAAATATATGAAAAAGTGTTCAACATCACTAGTCATTTGAGAGATGCAAATCAAAACAACATTAAGATTCCATCTCACTCCAGAAAGAACCGCATTTATGAAAAAAATCAACCAATAACAAATGCTGGTGGGGCTGTGGGGAAAAAGGAACCGTTCTGCATTGTTGGTGGGAATGTAGACTGGTCCAGCCACTGTGGAAATCAGTATGGAGATTCCTCAAAAAACTAGAACTGGAGGTTCCATTTAATCCAGCTATTTCCCTATTGGGGATCTTCCCAGAAGAATTGGAATCATCATACCACAGGGATCTATGCACCACCATGTTTATAGCAACACAATTTGTAATAGCTAAGTCTTGGAAACAACCTAAATGCCCAACAACCAATGAATGGCTAAAGAAAATGTGTTTTTTCTACACAATGGAGTACTACACTGCCATAAAAAAGGATAAACTAGAGTCATTTGTCTGTAAATGGATGTTCTTTGAGAACATACTATTAAGTGAAATAAATCAGACACTTATGAATACACATCGAATTGTTTCTCTGATGTGAGAAACCATGGCTGTAAAAAAGGACAAAGAGGTGTAATAGATATAATATAAAAGGAAGATAATATTCAAAGGAGAGGAGCATTGAAGGGAGAGGGGGGGAGAAGTGGGAAGGGAAAAAAGGGATAGAAAAAGGAAAAGGAATTTATGGAGAAATGTGAATGAACCTGCTGTAAATAGAGATGGAGGGAATGGAGGGGAGGGGCAAGGAAGAGGGGGGAGAACCAAGATGCATCATGTACAGGTACAAAATAAATGTGATGAATGTGACCATTATATGTACATTGTACCAATACATGTTCTTGGTTAAAAAAAAAATGAATGTACAAAATGGAGCTCTTTAAACTTGTGTAGTCGCTCAGTATATTATTAAGTAAAACCTTTTGCCTCCTATTGTAACAAACAACCCACAACTATCACTAACTTAATAATGTGTTTATATGTTTCATACCCCAAACTATGTTTGGTGGACAACTTTCCTGTGATAATTCAGTCATTCTGTTTCCTTCATTCTACGTTTTCTTCAAATCACTACACTGGATCTTCTGCATTCGGCTACCTAAAAGAACATGAAAAATTATGTAAGAAATTCCAGCAGTGCTTATATCTCACTTTCTTCATTCTCTAAGACCAACACGGAAGAGTGATAGATGATGACTAGTAGTAATTATTAACAAAAGCTATATGAGCAGTGAATGAGGGGATTGCAATAGGAAAAGAGTACTGTTTCAAAGCTCTAGCAATAAAGACTCTGAGTAGTCATTTCTGTCCAGATCTTGGGATCTTGCCTATTAGGATCTCCCAATTTCTTTTTTTCCCAAAGCCTTTCTTTTATTGTTTAAATCAAAATGTCCCCTCCCTATCGAGTTCTAGTTTATGTGAATGATTGTTGGATCTTGGGGGACTTCAAGGCCAACTTCATGTTAATGCTGATATTCCTGTTGTCATCAGGAATTTTTATTTATCGGTGGATTCATCCACTGCTGAGTCCAGCAGCTGAGTGCGCTGTCAGGGTGGGGATGGTTTGGTCAGAGTCCCTCACTCGGGCTGACATGGAAAGTTACATCCCCCTTCCCAGCTCCTTTCATCTTTTTCTGCTTCCTGGCCACCATGACGTGAGCAGTTTCCCTACACCTGGTCCATTTCTGTGTTGGAGCTAGCTGATTGTGGACTAAAACTTCTGAAATTAAATCAGGCCACCTTTAAATTGTGGGTGTCGGTTATTGTGTCTCAGCCATGAGAAGGGACTGAGACTCTTTCCCTAAACAAACAAATCAGTAAGACAAATAGTTTTTTCTCAACCGTCAGCCTATTGAACAACAAAACAACAACAAAACCAGCAAGAAATAATTTTTATGCTAAAGGGAAACATCTTTTACCTAATTAGATGGAATAATTGCAACCTCTTTAAACTCAGTATTTCTTATACAAAGTAGTCTTTGGCCTTATTTGTCCACCTAAAAAGCCTTTAAATAATTTTCTCAAATAACAGTTTTCTCCCTGAAGTGCTCTCCTTGTTTCCTAGAAAAACTCCTTATTTTTGTTCTTGCTTTTTTTCTTTGACTCCCTGATTCTAGTGATACATTCAAATAATGTTTTCATAACTTTAAGAATTTGTTTAAATAGTGGAAGGAAATCTGAGCTTTAATAGAATCATTAGGAAAATAAAGCAGGCATCCTCTACCTACCTGCACATGAAAATCACCTGGGGAATTTCTAGAACTCTTGGTCCTTTGATTGAGGTTAGATTGCAGCAGGTGGGGGGTTAGGAGCTGTATATCAGTGTACTTTTGAAAATTCTTCGTGTGATTCCAATGTACAGGCAGTATTAGAAGTTACTGGATTGGCGAGAACCATCCTCAATTTCAAGGAGTTAATTTTTTAGATCATGGTTAAATTGCAGTAAGATATGTGTGTGTTCAAAAGTAAAGAACTAGGTCTACGTTGAATGCCATTTCCCTTGAGAAATAGCCTATAATTTGCTTGGCTTGTCTCTGTTTGAAGATACTGCCACTGGGGTATGATGTATTGGCTTGCAGATGCAGTTAGATTGCTGTTTTTCCTACAAGTAATAGCATCAGCTACAGCAATAACTTGGCAGTCAGATTTGTACATTTCCAACCTGGGAATGATTCCCATTATGAGTTGAATTTTATCCAGGGGTAATTAAAATATTTCATAATAAGTATAAAGTAGAGGAAATTTTATTGAATTTCCCGTGGCTAAGATTATCAGAAAGCTGATAAAGCATTTAGAATTAGGGATATGAAGAAAATGCAATAATGATTAATGTTACAGATATCCTAGATTCTTAGTCACCCAGTATGTATATAATTCTGTGCTTCTGAAAGTTGATTTCAACATTAACTTTCTGAGTCCAGAGCTATCCACCCAAAATAGTGAAAATTCACTGAATTCATTTTTTCCACAATTCATTAAGTGCTTTTTATAAAGGAATTGGCAAATTTCATACTTGTATATGATATATGCTATTATCCTCAGGATTTTGCATGCAAACATGTGTGTGTGTGTTACTAGATTGAACTCAGGGCCTTTGTACTAGCTGCAACCCCGAGCTTTTTAATTATTTTAAAATTTTGAAACAAGCTCTTGCTAAGTTGCCAAGGCTGGGCTCGGACTTGTGATCTTCCTTGACTCGGCCTCCTAGAGTGCTGGAATTACAGAGGCGCACCAACCTACCCTCCAAGAGTACTTTCTTATCCTATGAATACTTTCAACTCCTAATAATCAGGGACTAATTGTGTGGCTGCCTTCTTCTATTCTAGTTTCCCATCCTTAGCATTCCTCATCTATCTGGATTATCAATACATATTAGTCTTTCAAGTCATCTTTGACTTTTTATTCTACTCTATCCCTAAACTTTAGGGCCATCAAAATAAATTCTTTCTCTGGAGCATATTTCAGATGCTTTGCATTCTTTAAATTTCAACTGCCACTTTTTGTAGATTGGGCCTTTGTTATTGAACTTCTTAGCTGGTATTGTACCTTTTGACAGCCTCTCTTTTTAATTCATCCTGCTCTTCTGTGAATTTTATTATTTTAAGAATCACTTTCAGCAAAACCACAAATTGTAGACTCCGTAGGCTGCTGCTTCTGATCTTTCTTAAGCAGGATTTTCTTTGGCTCTCCAACCTACTGTTCCAGCACACACCTGGGCTGGCAATGGAGAGTTCCCACAAGAAAGCCTTGAAAGGAAGAAACAAACAAAAACAATATAGAAGGGAGGTGGCATTTAAAAATAATTGTTAGGCAGCTTGAAGATTGCTTCCACTACAACACAGTACTTTGAAGATGCAGTCTCATTGATTTACAAAAATACAATTCATTTATTTCTGGTGGAATCAGTTGTTCTTGCCTCAGGTAAATCACTTTGCCACTTGCCTGGCTTTCAAGGGATGAGAGTGACCTTGGGGGCCCTTCATTCTTTGTCACAGTGGGCAGGCAAAGTCGATGGAGGGGAAGTAGGTGTAGGGCTCATGACAAGTCATGAGTCAGCAAGATGTTTCTGTTGCTTTTGGAATTCACACATTTTTTTCTTTAAATATCATCCCCTCCAACCCCGGGGAGATGGCTCTACAGGTGCTCACTGGCTGCGAGCATGTCAGGTGTTTCTACTCTAGGGGTGTGCTGGCCAGTCCTTACCTTACTGAAGGGCAGGGACAGGTAATGAGGTTTTTAACTTTACAACTGATTCTTCCTAGCTCTTTGCTCAAAGTGTCTTAGTGTCTTTGGGCTACTCTAACAAAATATCAAAGGTTTGGTGACTTCCTAACAACAGACACGGTTCTGGAGGCTGGAAGGCCAAGATCTAGCGGCTGGCATGTTTGATGTCTGCTAAAACTGCTTTCTTGTTCACAGACCCTGTTGCTGTGTTGTCACATGGCAAAGGGCCCAGGGCTGATTCTGGTTTCTTCATCCTCTTGAGGGCACTAATTTCAGAAAGTCGGAGAAGATTCTGCATAAAAAAAACCCTTAAGAAGCAGGCTAAGGAATAGCCGGGTCAAATAGAACCTCTAGTTGTAGTTTTCTGAGGAATCTCCACAATGATTTCCACAGTGGTTGGACCAGTCTACATTCTCACCAACAGTGCAGGAGGGTCCCTTTTCCCCCCGCAGCCCCACCAGCACTTGTTGTTGGTTGATTTCTTGATAATAGTTGTTCTTTCTGGAGTGAGATAGAATCTTAGTGTTGTTTTGATCTGCATCTCTCGAATGACCAATGATGTTGAACATTTTTTCATATATTTATTTGCCATTTTTATTTCTTCATCTGAGAAATGTTTATTCATTTCAGATGTCCATTTTTGGATAGGGTCTTTAAATTTGGGGCGTCTGATTTGTTTGAGTTCTTTATATATTCTTTTTTTTTTAATTTTTTTATTATTTTTTACCAAGAACATGTATTGGTACATTGCATACATAATGATCATAATCAACATGGTTATTTTGTACCTGTACATGATACATCTTTTTTTTTCTTTATCTATTCTTGATATTAGTCCTTTGTGAGAGGAACAGATGGCAAAATTTTTTTCCGACTCTGGGTTGTCTCTTCACTCTTTTGGTGGTTTCTTTTGCTGTGCAAAAGCTTTTTTATAAGATGAGATCCCAGTTGTTGATTCTTTGTGCTATTTCCTGGGCAATTGGGGTTTTGTTCATAAAATCTTTGCCTACACCTGTGTCTTCAAGAGTTCTACCTATTCTATCTTCAAGCAGATTTAATGTTTCTGTTTTAATATTTCGATCTTTGATCCATTTTGATTTTAGTTTAGTGCATGGTGGAAGATATGGGTCTAGTTTTAATCTTTGGCATGTAGAAAGCCAGTTTTTCCAGCACCATTTATTAAAGAGGCTGTCTTTCTTCCAATGAAGGTATTTGGTCCCTTTGTCAAATATAAGGTGACTGAGAGTGTTTGGACTTGTTTCTGCATTTTCTACTCTGTTCCTTGGGTTTCTAATCTGTTCATTTATCCTTGGGTCTGTTTTTTTGGCCAGTATCATGCTGTTTTTATTACACTAATTTTGTAATATAATTTCCAGTCTGGGATTGTGATGGCCCCGGCTTTGCCTTTGTTGCCAAGTATTACTTTTGCTATTCTAGATTTCTTCTCGTTCCAAATGAATTTTAGGATTATTTTCTCTAATTCTGTGAGGTGTGCTCTTGGTATTTTAATTTGGATTGCATTAAATCTGTATAATAATGTTGACAGTATGGCCATTTTCACTATATTTGTTCTTCCTACCAAAGAACAAGGGCTATCTTTCTATTTGGAAGAAGTTAAATTATCATTATTTGCAGATGACACAATACTCTATATAGAAGACCCCAAACACTCTGCCAAAAGACTACTAGATTTAACAACCAAATTCAGCAGTGTAGTTGGATACAAAGTCAGCACTCAAAAATCAGTATCATTTTTGTACACAAATAACAGACTCATTGAGAGAGAAATTAGGGAAAGAACACCTTTCACAATAGCATCTCCCCGAATGGAATACTTACGATTCAATCTTACAAAGAAAGTAAAAGATCTATACACTGAAAACTGCAGTACTCTGAAAAGGAAATTAAAACTGTATTGCACAGTGAATGTCTTCTGCTTCTACCAAGGATCCTTCACACTCCTTAGATAAGGAGGGAAATAAAGAGCAAGTTCGTTTTTACCAAGACCTAGACACTTAGAAACTGCATTTATACTTAAGCACAGAGCACGTTAAATCATTCCTTCTTAAACCTGAGCTCGTCTTTGTACTTGTTTGTCATATCATGTGTTGCATTAAACTTTCTCTAAATTCAACATTTACTTGTGCATTTACAAGCTTACATCTGTCAGTATTTAGTGTGTTCAAGTAAAGCTGAAATAAAATTCATGTTTATTAGTTTAATCTGATCGAGTAATTTAATAAAAAGCTCTCAATTTTAGGCTAAGTAATATCTCTTGTTCCAAACAGTATTTGCTATGGAATCTCTGAAGAAGTAGAGAGTGGTACTAACAGGAAGAAATCAGAGAGGTCACAGGGCTTCTTTATCCTCTGTAGTTTTGTGGAAATGTAAAATATGAAAAAAGGTGTGGTGGCACATGTGGGTAATCCCAGCATTTGGGAGGCTGAGTCAGGAAGATGGCAAGTTCAAGCCGAACCTGGACAATTTAGGGACTTCAGCAACATCTTGTCTCATTATAAAAAGGAAAAGGGTGAGCATGTAGCTTAGAGCAAAGGACCGGGTTCAATTCCTAGTACCAAACACACAACGTGCACACAAGAATTATCTGAGCAAAGACAACCCTTCTTCCTCTTGTTATAGAGGATGAATAGTCTCTAGAAGGGGTAGAGAAAACCTTGCAAGAAGAAAGCCAGAGAGATAAGGATTCCTGGGATTTGTGGCAACCATGGAGGGAAAACCATGCACAGCAAACAGACGGGAATTCATGTCCAGATTCAGCCGGGGCAAAGCTCTGCCCTGGTGCTGCACCAGCGTCTGGGATGTGCTTGTCTTCATTGGCAAAGCCTACAGTAGCCCCAGCACGAGGTGCAGAGTAGAAGAGGCATTTCTGGACCATGACCTCAGCACAAAGATGAAAACCCGGCAAGGGCTTCAGGAATTTCCTGAGGCCAGGAAGACTGTGGTGGATAACAGAGTCACAGCAAGTGCGTTAAACAGAATAGGAGGAAATAAGTGAAAAATATGAAATGGATACTTTGGAGTCATGGTGGATATCAGATGTGGATGTATTAAGTTGGAGAAGATGACTAGGAATTTTTCAGAGAAATGCAGCAAAACAAGTTGGGGAAAAATTCCAGATTATATTCATGTATGTTCATTCATTCAATCATTCAACAAATCTTAATAGATTGCTTATAATGTACGAGGCCTTGTTTTAGATACAAGGAATCAAAAGGTGGAGAATCTACCTATACAAATTTGTAGTTTAGTTCAGTGACGATGGAGGAATGAGGTCTTGACTAGCGGCAAGTGCCAGGAAATTCAGGAGGCAATAAAACCAACAATATCCCAGAATCTACCTAGGCTTTCAGAAAAGGGGATGATTTTGTTGAAGCTGATTATGGATGCATGTTTTTTACTAGAAAGAAAATAGACTTCAAAAACAGAGAAATGCAACTTAAATGTCAGCTTGGGGCTTCCCTGCCTCTCAAGACCTGGGTGAGACTTACATAGAACTTCAAATTTTTTGTGCTATCCTAAAGGCAGAAGTGAGGATGGAGCTAATTAATAATCTTAAGGTTATTTCACTTCCGGTGCTGTAGCTTATCATCATGCCAGCTTTCCCACAAAACTGCCTTTCCTTCAGTGCTCGCTCCAGTGCACCAACCGTCGTTCACGTAAACTCCGAGTCGCTGAATTAACACAAGGGCAAAGAGTCGCAGTGATTGGCATGGAGCAGGGACTCTCAACCCCAGGCCTATTGGCATTTTGGTTGGCTAATTCTTTGTCATGGGGGTTGTCCTGTGCACTGTCAGGTATTCAGCCATAGCCTTGAGCTCTCTGCATGAAATGACATTAGCACACTTTCACCCCATCCCAGTTGTGACAACTAAATGTACTCCAGTAATGCCAAAATCCCTGTGTTGAGAACCACTGGACTAAACGGACCACTCTTCAATTTAGACTGGAGCTTGAAAACTGGTGGGATAAGCATTGAGGAGTGTGATGCTCGCTTAGGGTCTTGCTGTCCTGGAACCCCAACCTCCCACTGGGTTTGACTTAATGGCGCCTGTAGCATGTTTCCCCCGTGAGTGCCACTCCTGGAGCTGTTTGACACAGAAGTGCCATGATAATTGCCTATGCAATATGGAATCTCCCGTTTCAGCCCCAGTAACAGACCCATTCCCGGCTTGTGGGGAGGATCAGCCCAGACACAGGTGTGAACAAGACAAAATTTATCTTTAGTGCTTCCAGCCTTCTTGGCCCACACTTCTTTGCTTTGTTTATCACCCATCTCTACCTTCAAATTTCTGTGCATTCGCTGGCCCCTTGACAAGAGCAAAGTTCTCTGGCTGTCACCAGAAGTCCCCTGTGAATTAGTATAATAGGTCTAAGGAGGAGTTTATAAAGGACTAAGTTTCCGATAGTGGACGCATAGGCCCTATGAGACCTGGTAGTAGTAATAGCAACAGCATTTGCTAATATATTAACTTTTGCCACAAGCTGGTTACTCAGATAGACATGCCACTTGTATGTGTCATTTAATCTTAGCTATCATTTTAGGAGGCAAGTTCAAATATCATGTCCATGAAATAATTCTAGAGGAGGTTAAGGGAGTGTATCAGTGTTGAACAAGTAACATGGATCGGATGCAAGCGTTCAACTTGGGTGGTCCGCTTGAGGGATTGGGCTCCTCATCCATAAAATGGCTTCTGAAATTATACCACACAGGTAATCATTGTGCAGGTACCACTTTCTGCACCTCTGTCCAGAGCTGGCTTTGCTTATCCTAACCACCTAGAGACAGAAGAACTGAGGTTGGAGTTGTGCTCAACCTTCAGAAGTCAGGGCAAAAGCTTGGAAATGAGTGGGAAGTGCCAGCCAGGCAGGATAACATTGTGGTAGTCTCAAGGTCAAGATTTAATATGGCAGGATGAATACCTGGCCATCTAGAACAGTATAAGAATAGAGAGTGAGACCAGACCAGATTTGAAGTGGAGAGAATACCAGGTCAGAGGTGCTAACATCTCAAATAGGAAGCCAAGCAGATCCAGAGCTGGCGGGCTGCAGAAGTGGGTAGGAAGTGAGGTGCTGTGTGGCCTAAGAAGAGGACTCAGCCTCCAGGCACTGAAGGGCTTGCCTCTACCAGCCCTGGAAGCTGGCTGTTCTGGAGTCCAGACCTGACAGAGTGAAAGGCAGAGGACTGGACCAGCCCCATCTGTTCAGTGTAACACCTGTTCCATTGGAATGTGATATAACCTAGATCTTCTTAAAGGGCAATCTCAAGAAACAGTCCAAGAGGCAAGACTGCCTATTCCTGCAAGGCCCACCCACCAGGTAACTTCAGGGGAATGTAGAATTATTATTCAAGAGTGTGACTTAGAGAAACAAACAAAAATTAGTATCAGTATCCAAAATGTCTCTCTTACCTGTCTTTTACTGCATGTAACATTTCACCATCAATGATTTAATTATTTGGATTAGAGCTTATGTAAATATCCATGGACGGACTGTATGATGGGGAGGCCTCATTTTCAACCAGATTCTTTACAGTTGTTGAGTTTTATTTTGAATTAGCTTTCTCTGCTATGAAAATAGTGTCTAGAATGTTAAATTCTTCATTGGTGTAATTGGCTATGCTCTTTTTCTTTCTTTCTTTATGTGCATTGGATATGACCACCTCAGTTTGAGTCACTAGGGCCGCAAATTTCTCTGTGAAGTGTCCTGGCAGATTTTGAGAGAGTTCAACATTTTCAGAAGTCGAATCATTCTTTCATAGTAATGGAGTGTTGTGCAGCAAAAAACTTAAGGCTGATATATTATGGCATCATTTCACCAAATGCTCATTCAGCTTTGGGTATTGCACACAAAGAATATGGGAGAAAATAGTTCCAATGGTGGCAATAAAAATTTGCAGCATTTTGCACTTAACTATTAAACATTGAGTTATAGATATTTAGGCGGAATTTCAAATTGGAAAGCTAGCTGTGTACAAGAACAAGGACTATTCAAGAAAAAAGTCACTCTGCAGACATCAGCTGAGGTTCAGTTAATGAGAACATTCAGTAAATGCTCACGCTGGGAGAGATGTTTTATTAATATCATGTCATTGGTTGTTTCAGCAATGCCTGAAAAATGGCACCGAATCATTCCACGAATCTGAGATGTACCAGTGAAAGTGGAAATATATATCTCGGGTTGCCTGGGCTGTCTTTTGGCGGGGACCTGCATGAACAGGGAAATGGCATGGGCTGGGTGTGACTGAGCAGGGGATGGAGGACATCCTGGGGACGGTGCTACATGACAGTAAAGACAAAAGGAGAAGCAGGGCTCTGGTGAAGGGAGTGAGCCCTGTAAAAGAAGACAGGCGCCTGAGCGTGGCCGTGTTTGAAGTGGCTATAACGGGTGTGGAAGGTGCACTTGGAGGGGGGTGGACCCCTCTCTAGGTCTTCTCAGAGGAGCAGTTTCATTGTAAAGCCTCCCCTTGCTCACAACACTCCTTTTCAGGCATCTTTAAAAAATATGTTTAGCCTTTAATTAAATTAGGTATGAAATATTTCAGGCAGTCAAATAGGGATTAAGAAGCTAAGAAGCATCCATATTCATATCACTCTGTTTAAGAAATAACAATGTACATGTGGTTGAGACCTAGCTCCAGAAGTACCATCTTGAATTTCATGTTTATTATTTCTACTTGTGTTATTATAATTTTATGACATATGCAAGCATTTTATGCAGTATTTTTTAATATATTTTTAAATTTTTAAAGTTATGTACTTTCTGTAAAGCTCACTTACCTACTCAACATTGTATTTTTAAAAAATATTTAGCCATTTTAATAATTGTAGAATATTCCATTGAATAAATATTCCACAATTATCTCTTCCCTTTTCTGTTGGTAGGCATACATGAGGTTTATTTAGGGTAAATGCCCAAAGTGAAACATAGAATTTAAGTGTCTAAAACTTTCCTAGGTAATTGTATGTGTGGTGGTTATTAACCATAGGAGTTTTGTATTTATTCTATATACTCTTTATCAGTTATATGCATAACAATCAATGGTTTCTTTTTTATGTTGTAAATAAGAGGAATTTTCAATATTGGTGAATTTATTGCTTTGTTTTTAGTTTGGACTTTTCATACCTCAAAGTCATGAACATGTTCTTTCAAATTGTTTCTTAAATTGTAAAGATTTGATTTTCACATTTTACATTTAGGTATCATTCCATTTAGAATTCATAGTTAAGTGTAATGTGAAGTGCTAATTAACATTTTCTTTATGCATGACCAGTTTTTCCAATACAGTTGTTAGAGTGCATCCATTCTTTCCCCACCGGTCTGTGAAGTCAGGTTGCTCTGGCATTCATCAGTAGATTTGCTATCAGCATCCGGATCATGTGTTATTTACTCATCTATCCTAATGCCAATGCTATATTGTATTATTTACAGTGACTTTATTGCAAATTTTGATATCAAGGATATTGTTGACATGAGGGTAAATTAAGCTGGGCTTGAGAATACTATATCATAAGTAGAGAAGACACCAGATTATCCATATTTTCTCTAAGAGTTTATTCCTTTTCACAAATTATCTTGATTATTATTATTTGCCTTTTGCTTTTGCATATAAATTTTATAAGAAGTTTTAAAATTTCCTTGAAGAACTCTGGTAAACAGTTTTGCAAAGCTTATAATAAGAGAATTATTTCTGAAAAAACATGATACTGGGCTGAAAACAGCAATGAGATACAATTTTGTACTTTTTAGAAAGGCTAAAACTCAAAGACAGTTCCAAATACTGGTGAGGATGTGAAACAATAGGAACTCTCATTGATTACTGGTGAGAATGAAAAATGTACAGCCCCTTTAGAAGACATTTAGAAATTTCTTATAAAAATATTCTTATCACACAGTGGAGCACTTGTGTCCCATAGACTTTTTCCAAATAAGCTGAAAATTTATGTCCATACAAAAAGTTACATGTACAGGTTTATAGCAACTTTTTAATAATTGTCAAAACTTGGGAGCAACCAAGATTTTCTTCAGTGTGCAAATATTTAAAAAATGGTACATCTAGACAATAGGATAATATTCATCTATAAAAGGAAACAGAAGCCACAAAAAGATGTAGAAGAAACTCAAATGCATATTGCTAAGTGGAAAAAAAGCCAATCTGAGAAACCTACACACTGTATAATTTGAACTATTATATGCAACACTCTAGAAAAAGCGAAAATGTGACAGGATAAAAAATCAGTGGTTGCCACAGGTTAGGGGCAGGTCAGAGGGATGGACAAAAAGGGTTGTGGGAGAACTTTCAGAATTGAGGCAATGAAATTCACTTACATTGAGTTGGATGTTCCTGATTATTAGTTAGCTTTTTGTTACTGTAACACAGTACCAGGTGCACGATGCTTATGGAAAAAGAGGTTTGTTTGGCAGTTTCAGCGTCCAAGTGCATGGTTTCTACATCACCTCAGTTCTCCTGAGCACCCCCCCAACCCCGTGTGGTTGGTGGGTAGCTATGACAGCAGTGCTTGTTGGGGCAAGTGGTCCCATTTTGAGCCAGGAAGCAGAGGCAGAGGGAGGGGCTGGGCCTGCTCTTTCTACAACATTCTCAGGAGACTGACCTAGCAGTGCAGAGCTATTTCCTGTCCCTGGTGACCTAAGGACCTCCTGCTAGTCTGCACCTTTTAAAGGTTTTCACCATCTTCCAATAGTGCCGTGCTGGGGACCAGCCTCCCATTGTATGAAGCTTTGGGGGGACAAACTTAAAGTGCATCCTGAATACAGCACATTGTTTTGTGTTTCGTGGCTTCTTTCTCTCGCTCAGAATATGAGATTTACCTCACTGGAATGCAGTTGTCTGGAGAAGAAAGCCCAGTTTAATTGACTGTTGTATCATCACTGGTAACAGAAAGCTCGACCCCTGGTGGGTATGCAGAGCTCTGAATTAAGGTGTGACTGATCATGCCATGTAAAGAATTTTTAATAAAAGAAGATAGAGGGAAGACCAAAGTAATGAAAACAAAACCTATTTCTCATTTGTCATGAAAAAAATGAAGCAAATATGAAACAATAAAACCAAAACCGTAACTCAGAGTATATTTGGCACTATGACATTTGTATGTTGGGGCAGGAAGATTTGACCTTCATGAGGTTCACTCACTGAAATAAACCTGCAGTTAGAGTGTGTGACCATGAGAAAGTGACTGGGGTGAAGGCAAACATGTTTTTCTTCCCTAAAAAAAAATTACACTCCTATATTATTGACTATTACTTTCAAATGAAAATAATGCGCATTAGGCTTTTAGAGGAAAAGACCTGAGTATAATTTGGTGCCGTCTTTACTTATATTTAAATGTTACCTCGCTCAGCTTATTCCAACCTTGTGGCAGAAATTGATCTTTTCTCCACTAAGAGTTTTTGTTCTAAGTAATCCCACTCAAAGCTTTTTAGTATTTCCTAGTAAACTTTTCCTCCCTTCTTTCCAACCAACCAACATTATCTCTCACTTAGAGACATCAAAAGATGCCAAGACGCTCATGGGGAAAAATATTTTACTTCGAATAACTAATAAAAAGTTAGTATCCGGAACAGAGAAAGAACCCTTATGAATACACCAGAGAAAGGCAGCCAATCCAATAGAGAAAATGGGCAAAAGAAGGGAGAGAAATGCGATTTAACACTGCAGAACAATTCCATGGTATTGGCAGAAGCCCAAAAGATAGCTAACACCAAGTGCTGCCAGAAATACAGAGTGTAGAAATTGCTGGTGAGAACCCCAGTTAGTACAGACACTGTTAAATGTGACTAGACTTCATGTCTCAACCATTCTACTACTAAGTGGATTTTCTTGGAAAACTTAAGCACATGCATGGTACCCAAATGTTAATAGCGGTATTATTCATAATAGGAAAAAAGGGGAAAAACTCAAGTGCTCGTAAACAGTGACATACATAAATAAATATGAAAGAGTTTTAGAGTAAAATACTATGCTATAGGAAAAAGGAGGTAACTTCAGAACACACATCAATATCAATGATCTTGAAGGCATTAACTTTTAAAAAAGAAGCCAACTACAGAGGAAGACACGGTATTACTCCCTTCCAAATGTTCAAACAGAGGGACACATGGGTCATAAAGACTAAAACAAAAACAAACTAGACAACGATTGTGAGGAAATTAGGCCAGTGATTACCTGTAAGGGAAGAAAGGATGTTCAGTTACAGAATGACTTCCGGGACTGGTGGTGTCCTACTTCCTGGCCTGGGTGGTAGGTACGTGAAATTTATTATTGCTTTTTTCAACTGTCCCAATGCTTTCTTTACACACTTGAAAGGTGTATTTTACAATTCTAAGAAAATCATCTGTGGATGGAGAAGTAACCTCCTCAGGTTTAAGGCACCTCAGCTTGTCTTGATGCCATTAGTTTTGCGCTTTCATTTCAGGAGTCCCTTTCCACTATGCCTGATTTGTTTCTTGATGCATTTTCAGTCTTCCAGAGGCCCTTGTCTCCCCGACTCCTCAACACCCAGCTCCTGTGCCTTAAATCTGTGAGCCTACTCAAGTTGTGTTCCTGCTTGGTCCCAGAGATCAGCAAAACGCAACTCTCCACAAGAAAAAAAATAGCTCACACTTAGGCAAGAACAGAATTACATAAATAATAAATTAATTGCCTGAACCTCATTTTTATTAGGGGCATTCAGTGTGCCAAGGTGTCTGCTAAGTATTGGGAAACAGCCCAGAGCAGGGACCTGCAGACCCCCTTGCATCCCGCAGGCAGGTTTCCCCGGCTTGCCAGTGCTGATTAATTTGGTGGCAGCTGCTAAATGGCAGTGCTGGTTTAGGACAGATTTCTCCTTCTGCCATAGAAGAAGCGGTAATATCTATACAATAAATTTGCTGTCCCTGGGCCTCAAGTGCAAGCACAAAAAAGAAAGGTGAAGAGGACAAAGGCCAGTTGGTGTTGTCTAAAGGCATCAACATGCACGTGTATGTTAAAATAAAACAGATACTTTAAAACCACATAAAAGAAGACAAAATTTGCTCAATCATCTCTTGCTATACAATCTTTCCCCATGGTGCTGTTTGCATTTCCCGTTTATTCAGTGTTAGGCAGGAGTCCTTTAGTCTTTAACATGTCTTGGCTTTTACTGTTCGACTCAAACATTAGCTTTGTAAGGGATAGAAAACTTGCATTTATATTGAGTATGGAAATCAACAGAGGATTTTGTATATAATATATCTAAATAAGTATTTATTGACTGAGTTGTCTAACATGCTTTCAGGACTAGGATTGAACCACATATTAAGTACCATTTCTACATTATGACTTGCAGTGAACCAATTTCACTTTGCTGGCTTATCTAAGTGGGGAGGGTAGCTTGTATTTTCTGGAAATGAAATAGCCTCAGACTTTAAAATTCTAACTTGTAAACCAATGATAAATTTAAAAGTATGTGGGAAAATACTCAGTATTTGTATTCTTTCTTCCTTAAAGGAGTCTTTTTAAAATTAAAAATAATATGATACTGTACTTCTTTTTATAGTATCCCACCTACACAGTATAATTTAACATAAGTGCTTTATAACATACTTCAAATAGAGGCTGTCATATTAGATACATAACTTTTATTTTGTAGCCAGAAGTAGTTAGATATATCTGTACTACATACCAACCACTACAACTGCACCATCTTCTGTTTTAAGAACATGTTTTAAGGAGAGAAGCATGTATACAGGGATAATAGAAATCAGCCATAGAGAAAGTGCATGAGCAAGACATAATTTTAACATATTACATGATGTGTACGCTTTTTCGATGGAAAATTAATATTTGGGAAAGATGTATTTTGGAATCAAAATGGAAGTAACAACTACATAAAGTAACATATTTGAAAACTTGAGCTACTGAAAAATCTTAGCAAAAAGAAAGTATGAAACTTTTTCTATGTTTTAAGGACATTTTTGAGTTAAAAAAACCAACTTTGTAAAGAACTGACCTCATAGGTTTGTTCATGTTTCAGGTTTCAGTTGTATACGGACTTTTCTTACGTTTTCCAAACCCATTCCCCATCTGCTGATTGCTAAGACAAATGTCTACAACAGCGGGCAATCCATTTATCCTACTACTTTTTTCTTTGGAGTGCTGAGAGTCAAACCTAGATACTTGTGCATGCCAGGTAAACACCATGCCATGTTCCCCATTCTACTTCTGGATTTAAAGTTTAAAGGGAATTTTCCCCAGCAGAGTATAGCACAATAAATTAAATTCAAACAAAGTCCTCCATTACTGATAACAAGATCCTTCATTAGAGCAAATTTTGCTAGAACAAGGTGGGATAGTATAGGGAGGGACCTATAAAACATGAAATTTTCAAACTGAAAAGAAATCTGTCTATTGTCATTCTTTAATAAACAATTATTTAAGTATAAGTATATTTACTATAATAAATTATTAAAATTGACAGCTACTTGTCTTCTAAAATGACAATGCCAGGTCAAATGGAACCTCCAGTTGTAGTTTTTTGAGGAATCTCCATATTGATTTCCACAGTGGCTGGACCAGTCTACATTCCCACCAACAGTGGAGGAGTGTTCCTTTTTCCCCACAGTCCCGCCAGCATTTGTTATTGGTTGATTTTTCCATATACACGGTTCTTTCTGGAGTGAGGTGGAATCTTAACGTTGTTTTGATTTGCATCTCTCGAATGACTAGTGATGTTGAACATTTCTTCATATATTTATTTTCCATTTTTATTTCTTCGTCTGAGAAATGTTTATTCATTTCAGTTGCCCATTTTTGGATTGGGTCTTTAAATTTGGGAGGTTTAATTTTTTTAAATTCTTTGTATATTCTAGATGTTAGACCTTTGTCTGATGGACCCAGCTATTCCCCTACTGGGGATCTTCCCACAAGAATTAAAATCGTCATACCACAAGGACGTATGCACCACCATATTCATAGCAACACAATTTGTAATAGCTAAGTCTTGGAAACAACCTAAATGCCCAACAACCACCGAATAGCTAAAGAAAATGTGGTTTTTCTACACTATGGAGTACTATACTGCCATAAAAAGGATAAACTAGAGTCATTCATATATAAATGGATGTTCCTTGAGAACATACTCTTAAGTGAAATAAATCAGACACTCATGAGCACACATCGAATTGTTTCTCTGATATGAGAAGCCATAACTGTAAATAAGGACAAAGAGGTGTAATAGATATTATATAAAAAGAGGATGGTGTGCAGAGGAGAAGAGTACTAGAAAGAAAGAAGGGGAAAAGCAGAAAGGCAACAGGGGAAAGAGAGGGGAAAGGGAAAATATGGAAAATGGTGAATGAACCTGCTGTAAATAGGGAGGGAGGGAGCAGAGGGGAGGGGTGGGGGAGGGGGGAGAACCAAGATGCATCATGTATAGGTACAGAATAAATATAATGAATGTGACCATTGTATGTAGAATGTACCAATACATG
>PVJO010026007.1:0-21810 GCA_004026905.1 Hystrix cristata
AAACCCCCCAAATTTAAAGACCCTATCCAAAAATGGGCATCTGAAATGAATAAACATTTCTCAGATGAAGAAATAAAAATAGCTAATAAATATATGGAAAAGTGTTCAGCATCATCGGTCATTCAAGAACTGCAAATCAAAACAATGCTGAGATACTATCTCACTCCAGAAAGAAAAGCGATTATCAAGAAATCAACCAATAACAAGTGCTGGCGGGGCTGCAGGGAAAAAGGAACCCTCCTCCACTGTTGGTGGGAATGTAGACTGATCCAACCACTGTGGAAATCAATATGAAGATTCCTCAGAAAACTACAACTACAGTTTCCATTTGACCCAGCTATTCCTCTGCTTGGTATCTTCCCAGAAGAATGGAAAACATCATACCACAGAGATATATGCAACACCATGTTCATAGCACACAATTTGTAATAGCTGAGTCTTGGAAAAAACCTAAATGTCCAACACTAATGAATTGCTAAAGATGATGTGGTTTTTCTACACAATGGAGTACTTCTCTGCCATAAAAAAGGATAAACTAGAGATATTTGTAGGTAAATGGATGCACCTTGAGGACATATTCTTAAGTGAAATAAATTGTACACTCATGAGTACACATCAAATTGTTTCTCTGATATGAGAAACCATAAATGTAAGTAAGGACAAAGAGTTATAATAGGTATTATGTTAAAAAAAAGATAGTATTGAAAAGAGAGAACTAGACAGGGAGAAGGGGGAAAAGGAGGAAAGGAAAAAGAAAAGAAAGGAGAAAGGAAAAAATGTAAACAAACATGCTGCAAATAGGGAAGGGTGGGGGAATGGAAGGTGGGGTGGGGAAGAGGGGGGAAAACTGAGATATATCATGTACAGGTACAAAATTACCATGTTGAATATGATCTTTATGTATACAATGTACAGTACATGTTCTTGTTTAAAAATAAAAAAGAATCACCTCTAGAATCACCACATGTAGTCATTCAAGTACTGCACGAATGCTTTCTGTAACATATTCGCTATTGTTCATATTATTCATATAAATATATTAAGTCATATTAATATAACTTAAATTACCATCACTTACTCATTTTGGGATTGTGTCCAAATCTCTTGTTCTAAAAGCTTTCTTTTTTTCCACCCCTTGGCCTCAACTTGCAAATTCCTTCCCAACATATGCTTGATAAAAAAGATACACGAAGACGATATTCTTGCTAAAAGTTTTACATTATTTATTTTGGCCCAAAACATAAACATTCTCCCTCTCTCTAAGATAGTATTTAAATTCTCATATTTTCAATGTTAAGTACAATTATAATTTCTCTTACTGACTCATTACCAGGTAATTTTCTTGATCTTTTTCTTATGTGTCTTGCGTTTTGTCGTGTCTTTTGACATTATTTTTTCTAAATCTCTGAGTTAATTCTTTGCCTTTCCATTATTGTTTACTATCCTTCTTGTTGACTTAGTGCCTACTTTTTTTATTCTATTACTTATAGCTGTTATTATATAGCTATGCTACAAGACAAAAGGATCAAAATTTTCTTTCTATAACATTTAATAATATTCCTATAACAGTCAGATAAACTTTATGATATAGAATTAGTTCTATTGTGTTTCATCTACTCTAAAAATGTAGACACACAGCTTGATGTCTTCTATAAATTTGTATCACCTCACATTCCTTACAGTCTTCTACTCATAAGATGTGTCTGTACACGTACAAGGATACATTAATGCATGTTTTTATATATATACTATATATCTATTTGATAATAGTAAATTACACTGAATCTAACAAAATAAAACAGTTTACTTACTTGAATCTTTAAGAAGCGGCAATACAAGCAAATCTAAGTCCGCTGTGTGGTCTCCTTCATCAAGTGACTCTCAAACTAGCTTATATATATATATATTTTTTTTTTTTTTTAATTTGGGCTTCTTTCTCCTACTGATAATTTCTTGGGCACATAATTTCTTGGAGAAAAATCTCTGAACCAAAAAAGGCAAGTGTTTCAGAAAAGACTATTAAGTGAAAGAGAGATTCCAAAACTATAGAAACAATAAGAAAGTTTGAATTGCAGCCATGTAGGATTGATCTTCTTGCCAAACTAATTCTCTGTACATCTTGTGCATTTGCAATTCTTTCATATAAATAGGACCATTTTTGGAATACGCAGAGAAGGATGCTAATCTATGCTTTTTTCTTATAATGGTGCATTTGCTCTTAAAAGACAAATGCAAAATGACTTGCCTTCATTTTCATGCAACATCACACAGCTACAGACACCCTGTCTGGTTTAATTAGTGATTCAGATAGGCTATAAATCGAGCCTAAAGTAGTTTGGATTTTCTATGCTGCTGATTTGCCATTTATGATGCAGACTCCGAGAGTTACCATTGGCTTCTTCTCATGGAGTCTATCATGTACTTTGTTAGTTATTACACAATTCTGCAAGAATGTAACATTCATCTGTTCTAATTAAAGATTTTACATTTGGCTTATCTCCTCCCAGCAAATACTTAAAATTATAAACAGCCACAATATGTAAATTTTGGCTAGATAGGTCTCCTTCTTTTGAAAAAAGTCAATGAAGAAATGAGATATCTAAATGAGGCCCCCATTACAATTGTATTGGTGCTTAACTGATTTTTCATATCCATTGGTGTTTGTTTTATGTAGTTGGGTGCACTGGTATTTGCTGCATATATATTTATGACTGTTATCTCTTCCTGCTGAATTTTTCCCTTGACCACCATATAGTGACTTTCTTTGTCTCTTCTGATCAGTCTTGGATCAAAGTTCATTTTGCCTGCAATTAGGATAGCTACTCCTGCTTTTTTCCAGATTCTGGTTACATGGAGTATTGTTTTCCATTCTTTGACATGCAGTCTAAATAAATTTCATGAAGTCACAACTGTAGAAAGTGGCAGACCTGGAGTTTATATCAAGTGAGAATGACCTCAAAAGCTATGTATTGCCTTACACAGTTTTCTTTTAAATTAATTTCACTAATAATGTCGTTGGTGCTATTTCTGATTTTACATGTTTGTCCTTTACTGTACAATATTCATGACATTGAAAAATAATAATAAAAAAACCCTACCAACTAAGAAAAACCCAAGTCCTGATGAACTCACTACCAAATTCTACAAAACTTTAGAGAAGATCTAATGCCAATACATCTCAAATTCTCTAAAGAAGCTGAAAGGGAAGCACTACTCCCAAAGTCATTCCTGGAAGCAAGCATTACCTTGATACCCAAACCAGAAAAGGACCCAACCATAAAAGAGAACTACAGGCCAATCTCTTTAATGAACATGGATGCAGAAGTCCTCAGTAAGATATTAGCAAACAGAATGGAACAAATCATCAAAAAATTATACACCATGACCAAGTAGGGTTTATCCAGGGATGCAGGGATGGTTTGGCATATGCAAATCAATAAATGTAATATTTCACATTAACAGAAGCAGGGACAAGAACCACATGATCAACTTAATAGATGCAGAAAAGGCATTTGACAAAGTCAAACATCCATTCATGATAAAAAAAAAAACCCAAAGAAAACAACCTAAATGCCCAACAACTGATGAATGGCTAAAGAAGATGTGATTTTTCTACACAATGGAGTACTACACCACCATAAAAAAGGATAAACTAGAGTCATTTGTATGTAAATGGATGTTCCTTGAGAACATACTATTAAGTGAAATAAATCAGACACTTATCAGTACACATCAAATTATTTCTCTGATATGAGAAACCATAAGTGTAAATAAGGACAAAGGGGTATAATAGATATTATGTAAAAAAAAAAAAGATAGTATTCAAAAAAGAGGAGAACTAGACAGGGAAAAGGGGGATAAAGAAGGAAGGTTAAAAGAAAAGTAAAATGAAAGGGAAAAAAATGGAAAAATGTAAATAAACTTATTGCAAATAGAGAGGGGTGGGTGAGTGGAAGGGAGGGGAGGGGAAGGGGGGAAACCAAGATACATCATGTTCAGGTACAAAATAACCATGTTGATTATGATCAATGTACCAATACATGTTCTTGGTAAAAATAAAAGTAAAAATAAAAATAAACAAAGAAAACTGGGATAGAAGGTCTTTATCTCAATCTGATAAGAGCCATCTATGACAAACCAACAGCCAACATCATACTAAATGGACAAAGGCTGAAAACTTTCACTCCAAAGAAGAACAAGAAAAGGATGCCCATTATCACTACTCCTGTTCAACACAGTTCTCAAAATGTTAGCCAGAGCAATTAGATCAGAGAAAGAAACAAAATGAATATGGATAGAAACTGGAAGATGAAACAAAACAAGAGCAACAACAACAAAAGAGAAATGTACATGTCAAATAATATTTTATTAATAAAACAAAAATAAAAGTCGATGACTAATAAATTTATTCATATAAAATGTGATTTTAGTACACCATTTTGAATATTGGAGATGCAAACAGATGAAAAATAATAAGGATAGTGTGAGCTACATCGTTCATTTCATCGACTCTTTGAGAGGTTTCAAAACTCTTTGAATTCCACTCATCGCAGTAGGAGGCTGTAATCCCAGCACTCTGGGAAGTTGAGGAAGGAAGATTATAAGTTCGAGTTCAGTCTGGCAACTTAGAGAATTAGTGAGACTCTGTCTTTAGAAAAATGTCTGGGAATATAGCTTAGTGTGAAGGCTCTGGGTTCAATTTTCAGTACCACAAAAAAGAAAGGAAGGAAGGGAGGTAGAGAGGGAAGGAGTCAGGGGAGGGGAGGAAGAAAAGGGAGGGGAGGAGGCCCTTCTCATATTAAATATAACAACTGATGTATAGTTTAATTCTAAAGGTGATAGGAAAGGCAGTGTCTACCTGGTAAATCCAGTAAGAGACTCAACAGTCAGCTCTACTTTTGAACCAGTAAGTATGGTCATCACTAAAATTATCCCACATCATTTGACCTCTAAATCATCCAGGAAGAAAAGAATAAGAACCTTGGAAAAAAAAAAAAAACCGGGCTGGGGATTTAGCTCAGTGATTAGAGTGCTTGCCTTGCAAGCACAAGGGCCTGAGTTCGATCCCTGGCACCACAAAAAAAAAAAAAAAAAAAGAACCTTGGTTGATCAGTTTTAATGGTTAATACATTTAAAAATGTTATCTGTAGCCTGTTCAGGCTGTTATAGCAGAATACCATAAGTTGTATGGTTTAAAAATATTAAATATTTATCCTCACATTTCTCAAGCCCGGGAAGTCTAAGATCAAGGCAGTTTTGTGTGTGGTTGCGAGCCCACTTCCTAATTCACCGAAAGCCCATTACTGTGCCCTCATGTGCAGAAAATGGCAAGGGGTTCCTCTTCTGGTGCTTTTATAAAAGCACTAATTTCATTTGTGAGGCAGGAGCCCTTATAACCTATAATCACCTTCCCAATGTCTCATCTTGTAATACCATCACCATGGAGTTTAGGATTTTAATGTATATTTTGAGGGTTACAGAGAGATTTCAGATCGTAATAATCATCCCCACATAAATGATCATGGAAATAAACATAACTTGGATTTAGACAAAGCAGAGTGGCAGTTTCTATAAAGACACAGATCTCAAATGGTCCTATTAAGTATGAGAGGAATTTGGGTGAGAAACATCCATATTCCACTTTTGGAGGCAGTTAAATGAGGCGAAGGAAGAGGAATGATAATACTAAAAGTATCCGTTGATCTGAGCTTGGATGCCAGTGTTTATCATCAGTCAATAGCAGACGTAGATGTAAGCAGCGAAGATTGGCTCTGACAAATGGTTTATGTACTAGAAAAGAAGAAATACATGTTCCTATTCATAGACCACATGAATACCTAAGTGGAAATTCATTTAAGTATATTAGTAACTTTTCCTCGGGTACCAATAGCCACAATTTAAAGGAGAGGTTTGTTTTAGCTCATTCTTTTAGTGGATTCAGTCCATAGCTGGTTGGCTTCAAGGCAGAAATGGCAGAAAGGAAGTTGCTCAAGCCAAGGCAGCCAGGAAGCAGTGAAAGAAGGGAGAGGCTTGCACAGAATACACCCCTTCATGCCAGGCCCCCCAGGGACCCGGCCTCCTCTGAGCAGCCACAACTCCTCATGGCAGATTCAGCTATGAAATACTGATGAGTATACACTTTCATGACCCAAACACTTCCAAAAGTCCCACCTCTGAACACGTGAGACTTTGGGGGAACATTACAGATCTAAACAATAATATGGATGCTCTAAAAAAGTTCCCAGGACTAATATGTGAGTCAAGAAGGTTAAGGATACAAAGTTAACACAAAATATGAACATTCAATTTCAAAGTAAAAAATATAAAATGTGTAATTTGTAATAGCTCCACACATTAAAATATTTGGTTACAAATCTAAAAACACGTGAGTGGGGTCTTTGCGCATAATGCAATAAAGCCCTACAAAGAATATCTCACAAATGCTATGTCACTGGATTGAATTACACAAAATAGTTCTGATGCTAAATTTGTCAAAATAATATAAAAATTTAACAAAATTGTAATAGAAACTTTTGCATATATATTGCAAAAGCTCATTCTAAAATTTATAGGGAAAGGTAAAGAAACTACAAACCTAAAATAATTTTGAAAAAGAAAAAGAAAAAATCAGTGTATTCAGTTTCAAGATAAGCTAAATCAAAAACAGCACAGTAGGGGCTGGGAATTTAGCTCAGTGGTAGAGCATTTACCTAGCAAGCACAAGGCCCTAAATTCCATCCCCAGTGCACACACACACACACACACACACACACATACACACCCAGCCTAATAACAACAGCAACAAAAAAAACCAGTGTGGTTCTGGTGAAAGACTAGACACAATCCATAAATAGATCCTCATAAATATGGCCAATTAATTTGTCTTGAGATAAAATATGTCAAAATTTACCAGCTTAACAATTTAAAAGTGTAAAAGTCAGAAGATTATAGTTTGTCAGCTCATGTTTTACAGAAGTGCAAAGCACATTCTACAGAAAACAAACACACTTTTCAACAAGTGATGTTAAAATAATTTGACATTCACATGCAACAAAATCAGTCTAGGTTTTGACCTCATAACTTATTAAAATGGATCATAGAACTAAAAGTAAAGCGTAAAACTATTATGAAGCTTTTGAAGAAGTGAAATCTTTATTACTGGGATTTAGACAAGGGGACCTAGACATGATATCAAAAGAAAAGTCTATAAAAGAACAAAAATACTCACAAGTTGGACTTCAAACCGTTCACAATTTTTTGCACTGTAAAATATACCACTAGCAGAATAAAAAGATAAACTTTAATCTGGAAAAAGAACCCTTGCAAATCATATATTCAAAATGTACCTAATATATACCCTTGCAAATATATATCCAAAATATACCCAATCTTCCAAAAAAGTATACGTCAGAAAAAGAAAAACTTGCATAAATATTTTAATACTAAATTTACTGAGACATCATGAGCTTAATACAAGTTACGTTTGGCCTGTAAAATTACAAAAGGTGCTCAAAGAGGTGACCATTAGCTTTCAGACATTTATTAGCAAATCAAGTTGCTGACGTGTGTTACTTTTTTTGGCAGACTCTGTATAAAGAATATATAGAAATAACCCCCAAATTCCAACAATAAGAAACAACTAAATTTGAAAATTGGGCAAAAAACTGGAAAAGACGCTTCATCCAAGGGTTCTACAAACAGCAAATAAGAAGCACAAGCTGGAGTGGGGGGTGGGGCGGAGCTCAGTGGCAGAGTAGGACCCTTCAGGCATCATCCTCCCACAGAAAGGTCAGTTTGAGCGACTTTCCACATGTGAAAATACCTTTACAGGCGCTAAGGAAACCAGGTGAGAAATCACAGAACGCGGTTGTAATGCAATTTTAAAGAGAGACATACTGACATCTCCCCCCACCTCCAGCCCTAGGAGGCACAGCATGGGGAGAAACCTCTTCTACCCAGGAGAAAGAAAATGGCATGACCGCTGGACTTCGCCCTCCATCTCAGAACCGGGCCTGCCCTCCTAAGACCCAGCACTGGGCAGATGCCGGCTCTACGTTCCAGGCCGCACCCGCGGACTAAGACCTCAGGCTCAGTCCAGGGTTAGGCGGCACCGCAGGATCCGGGCTCAAGCTCTGGCCTGGAGTGCAGTGAGCTGACCTGGGCAGCAAGCGGGCCTCTGCAGCATCTGGCTTCGGGCATATGACACAGCGCCGTGCAGGAGGATTAAAAATTCAAGCCCAGTTTGAGCAATGTATTAAGACTGTGCCTCAAAATGAAAAATTAAAAGGGATGGGATGTAGCTTAGTGGGAAGGCCCCAGGTTCAATCTTTGGTACAAGAAAGGAAGGAAAGAAGAGAAGGAGGGAGGGAGGGGATGCGGAAAGCAGCAAGAGAAAAGCAGAAAATAACTCCTAAGGGCGGTCTGATACTCCTAGCAGCAGACTCAGTCTAAACCACAAGACAGGAGACGGTGGGATAAAGTAATCTAAGTGCTGAAGGGAAAAGTCAGCAAGAAAGAATCCTATTTCCAGAGAAGCTGTTCTTCAGAATCCGAGGAGACACAGTCTTTCCAAGGCCAGGTAAGAGAGAGATGAGGTGGCAGAGAGGGCCAAGGAAGTTCATCAGCACCAAACCTGGCTCATAAAAATGATGAAGGGTACAGGGAAATGAGAGGAATAAAGATGTGCCATGTACAGGGTCCCAATAACTCCATTCAGTGTAAATGTTATATGCCACAGCATGAGCTAAGACAAACAATATCAATAAATATGAAAAAGGCGATAAGGGAACCAGAGGAGGAGGAGACTGAAGGAAAGGGAAGGAGATTAGGAAAACAAAACAAGCCATAATAGGTACATGTAACCAAACCGCAAGATGATGGTAAACCGCATAAATTACAAAGATGTACTAATAACATTTAAAAAAATGATGAAGAGAGTTCTTCAAGCTAAATGAAAAGGATGATCATTAGTGATATGAAAGCATTCGAAAGCAGAAAACTCACTGATAAAAGTACACAGTCAAATTCACTATTCTAATACTGCTATGGTGGTATGTAAATCACTTTTGTATGTCTTTAGCATGAAGGCAAGAAAACCAAAACTGGGAACATAAAACAGTAACTACAATAACTTGTTAAAAGATATGCAACATAAGAAGACATAAATTACAACATCCTAAATTCAAAATATGATAATGCAATGGAGACGATTGTACTGTAGAGGTTTTTGTTTTGATGACTTTCTGAAATCAAAGTGAAACCATTATCAACATTAAATAATCTATTATGACTATGTTTCTTGTAAACTTCATAGTAACCACAAATTTGAAATCTATAATAGATGCACACAACAAAAAAAATCAAAACATATCTAGAGAAAAATCACTGAAGTACAAAGACATCAGCAATTGAGAAAAAAAGATCCGAAACATTTAGAAACAGTCAACAAAGTGGCATAAGTCCTTGTCAAAATTAACCACAAATGCAAATTCTCCAATCAAAAGATACTGAGTGGCTGAATGGATTAAAAAATTAGAAAATAGACCTAACTAAGTATGTACTGCCTACAAGAGAATCACTCACTCTGGAAGGCCACACATACACTGAAAGTGAAGGGATGGAAATATTGTCCATGCAAATGGAAACAAAGAAAGCAAGAATAGCTACACTTATTAAGATAAAATAGACTTTAAGTCAAAAACTGTCTATTAACAAGAGACTACAGAGGAATTTCAACATGGCTGGTTGGAGAAAAAGGCACATTAGAGACACTCAGGGAAGAGTTATCCAAAACTACGGGTGCTCTGAAATAGGGAAGGCAAAGACACTCATAATCCATCTGGATCAAACCAAATGTCTGGGTCACTGAAAAAGAGAAGCAGAGCTACTGCCGGGCCACGCCTTCCCCCTGTACTCCCTCCTGGGGAGCTCATCATTTTGGGAGCACAGCTCTACCAGCCCGAAGGGCAGAACCAGTGATGCACAAGCCACAGTCTTGGACAGCCTCATTGCATACCCTCCTTCCATCTGAGGTGGAAACGCAGTATAGGAGAGAACTGCAGTCGGGGCCCCGGGAAAGCCAGGAGCAGTAATGTGAAAAGCAAAACAGGCTCTTCCTCGCCTCCCATCATGCTCCTCAACACTGAGAAAACCTGCATCCCTGTGGTGTCCTACCCACTGTCCATCACCGGCAAGGGAAGCCCCCTGCTCTCAGGCAGAGAGGCTTGTATTAGTTACATTTCTAGAGTCAATGGTTTGCACAAGAGCAAATTTAATATAGGACGTATACAAGTTACAACATTGACACACACAAGCCAAATGCAGCAAGAGTGCAGAATGTCTGCTTATGCACTGGAGACCTGAAAGATCCAATCAAACGCAATGTCCCATGTACATCTGCGCCTGCGCTAAAAGGCAGAAGAAATCTATACTGGAGCCAGGCTATGACACTCACAGCAGAGATGAAGCAAGCAGAGCTTCCCTAAAACAAACAGCAGTCATCCTCGACGACAGCAAGGCCCCAGGTCTCCGTGCAACAAGAACAGCTGTGTTCATTCAGGGAAACCAGCTGCAAACAGAGTTTCTTCTGGGAAGCAGCCAACCACCACCCTCCACTTCCATTCTCCTTTATGTTGTACTGGCAACAATCCTCAGGTGGGTCCTCTACACCCAGAACCACAGCAATTCAGTCTAGCTGGGCATAGCATTCCTGCTCAAGTTGACCACAATAATTAATCCACCACAAGGCTCAACATCGTGAACTGAGATGGTGCCAAGCCTGCAGGCAGGTACCCTGGATCACATCTCGGCACACATGGGGGAGGAAGACAGACTGAGTGGTTGGTCCAGAGTGGGTGCTTCCCTTTTTGCTTTGGTTTATGTCTAGATATGTCTATGCGTGTGAGTGGGGATTTGGGGAGGAACTGAATCATGGGTGTATGTTGCTGGATCAAGGGTGTGTGATGTTGGATTAATCCACTGATTAGTTTAGCATAGTTCTGGGTGTAGATGATGGGCTTACTAAAGAGGGAAGCCCCACACTATGTGTGGGTGTACCAACCAATAGGTTTACAGCCTGGATGGAATACAAAGGGAAAAATGAAGGAAGTCTTGCTGCCTCCTGCCTGCCCTGCCATGGGCTGTTTCTCCTTTGCAATGCACCTCTGCCATGCTGCCCTGCCCTGGAGGCAGCTAACTATGGACTGAAACCTCTATAAAGTGTGAACTAAAATAAACCTTTCCTCCTTTAAATTGTGGGTGTTGAGTATTTTGTCTGAGCAACCAGAAAGGATTAAGATGTTGTTGTTTCCCCCAAGGACTAGAAGGATATGAGTGAGTGGGAAATCCTAATCACTGACCACTGTCCCACATGGGCAAGCAAGCCAAAACCAAGGCTAGGGACTTCACAACATTCCCGGGGCTGAAAAGGGGAGTCACTTTCAAATGCATTCATGCATTCATTTTCATCTGGAGACAGAAGAGCCAAATCTTGCTATGACCCTTGTCAGAGTTATCTCTTCATTATACTGAATAACAGTATAAAATAAAAAGAAATTACACTTAAGACTATAGATTCTTGGGTGAAATAATTTTTCAAATGAAAAAACCTTGGACTATTTCACTGAGAAATCAGGATTATTATTGGAACATTGATTTTCTAAAACGGGGTATATATCTGAGCTGTGTTGTACCTCATGCTTTGAGATGGATACGTGATCTCCCTGAAGACATTTTAGTCGTGGGATTCTCTAGTGTCTTTTAAAAATCTTTTCAAATTAACAGATACTTGTTGTGACAATAGATCGATCTCTCTTTGACCTACAACCCAGCAGATTTTGTCAGTATTTGGGAGAATTACTGACAAGATTCATTGTCAGAATATGATGCTTAATACTACACTATGAAGCCTAATGTGCAAAATGGAGCCTGATACTACACTATGAAAGCCTAAGTACTACACTATGAAAGCCGCGGTTTCAAGGACTACTTTCTGACATTGCCTTGAGCTGTTCTGGTTTTGCACATTTCCTTCAAGTTCAAATCGAAAACTAAATCTTGAGTAAATATTAGTTAGTAATCACTATGAAGTCATAGTCTGGGGAAAACAATTTTACCTTCTAAAAAAGCTGTCGGTATATTTTACCACCTGAATGAATAGCTAGAAGTTTAAGAGACGTGTGGGTTGCCCCTGTAGGGGTCTCGTTTCTTTTGTTTTGCATTTATTTGTCCTTACGTAGAACTGGAGCTCATCAACGGTAATAATACTGCATTGGATGGTGTACAACTTTCCATCATACTCCCATTAAAAGTGACAGTTTTAGTCAAGTCTGTGTTCATACGAAGCACGCAGTTTTTATAAGGATGAGCTTAACTCGAACTATTATAACCCTGCCAACCCCATAACACTGCCAAAAATTGTAATGGAAATGGCTGTAATTTCTTATAATTGTTACATTAGAGTTAATGTGCCTAGCCACAGTCCTCTGATAGATCAGAAGTGATAAGAAATTAGATTGGAGGTGTAGCTATTATTATTATTTTGCTTTGGGGAGAGCCCGTTTGGTAATTCAAGAAGTTTATTTGAATGTGAGCTTGTAGTAACAACATACTTAATGGTAGGGGTTTAAAATGCTATTGTCTCCAGGAGCTCCAGAAATATTGCAACTTCTAGAACATTCTTATATATATTTTATTTTTAACTATGTGAAATAAGCTCATGGTAGAGCAAAATTCCTCAGACGGTTCTAAATTAGAGGAGCAGATCTCAGGTCAAGACTGCAATCAGTCCTAAGACTTTGCTTCCTGTGGTGCTGGAACCAGAGAGAGAAAGACACGAAGACCAGACATCATTATATTAAAGCCGATATTCCTTTCACCCACCAGGAGCATCAGCTCCTCTCTCTGGTGACTTTGGTTTTCAGCATGAGCAAAAGCAAAATTTGTCCTGTCAATAATAGGAAAATGTTGTTTGCAGGATTCCTTCCTCTTCTTATTCATTGTGTTTTGAATGCCAGAAAATGAGATAAGTGCTGAATTCCAGGTTTCAGGTGTGTAAGTAGATAGGAGAGGCTATTACCAGCATAGGTATTCTTCCTATGAAGTAAATCCCCGCTCCTATCAAATGGTGTTTAACCAGGGACACAATAGTCAACTGATAGTAATTCTTCAAATGGCTGCACATAGCTAGATTTTTTTCAAGGTATAATATCCTTGAAACATATAATAACTATGGCAATGGCAAGAGTAAAAAGTATAGCAGAAACAAAATAACATAACACATTATATTTATAGTCTCTTCAAAGCTCCAAGTGGAATTAGAATGAAGACTAAAACCTATACTCACCCTATGAGGTTCCTTCGACTTTGTAGAATGGAGTACTGAGTTCCTGTGTAAGGAGTCTACCCACCTGAAATAAGATGCTCCTAGGCAGGTCTACACACAGAGTGGGTCACTGCCAAAGAGGGCCTCAGGATGCAGGACAGTGGGCTTTCCTGGGGCGTATGTTCCTCCATCGTTCCCCTGAAGAGGCCAGGAAAACAGTCCAGTCTTTCTGTCACGGACAGAAATAAGATATTCTGTTTATGAAAGTAGTGTGTGGTCTAAATATGATTTTCAACTTAATTTAATAAGCACTCAATGAACACGAGTCTATGTTATGCAGGATACTAAAAGCTGACCCCAAATATAAGTAGGGCACATGTTTTGGCATCAAAGAATTTAGTTTTATTAGAGGAGGAAAATGTATATTGATGATATGCCAATGATCTCACCAGCCATTATTTATTTAAGGCTTTCTCCCTTCTTCTATATATATATATATATTTTACATTAACTGGAGGATTTATGAGGATATGCTAGCAAATAAAATATTTAAAGACATCCTTACACAAAACTAGCAACATCTTTTTTGTACCAGTAACAAACCCAGATAATTTTAGTTTCTGATCAATAATATGAGAAGAAATTGATATAAAATAGTACAAAGCATAGATGTGACTAATACAAAGTAGCTGGAGGAGACAAATGCAGCAGATTGTTCATACTGCAAATGGAAACACTAGGAAAGAAGGTTTTGGTCTCTTGCCCTTTTCTTTACAGCTGGAGTACAAAATGATTCAAAGGTTCCAAAGTATAAATTTGTAGTTTATAGATTTCTCCTTTTTAGCCTCAGATTGGATTGGAAGACTAAGCAGGTGTTTTAGAATATCATGTTCTCTTGTTACTTTTTAATTTGTTGTGATTGAATTTCTCTAGTCATTGTTCTTCCCAACCATTGATGTTGGCAGCTTCCCTGGACCCTTCTTCTGAAGTCTAATATGACCTTTATTCTTTGTCTTTTTATAAACTGACTTATCAAGAATCACCCAAAATTAAGCATAAGAATAGAATTCTACATAAAAGACATTCTGGGCTTCATAATGGAGACCAAGACAAATGTCATTTAGAATAATAAAAAGTAGAATTTCCTACAATAAATCTATCTTGTAGTTGAAAAGATGATGATGGATTTTGCTAGTTTTTGTTTCAACTGTGTCTTGAAATGCACATTTATTCCCTTAGAGAATTTGGAGTTGCAGCTTGAGCTACGGCTTTTAAATGTACAAACATTCTGACAGAGTTGAAGACACAAGTCATTGTCCATAATACACAGATGACTGAGTCCAAATCCCTTCTTACTTTGCGCATGTCAACAAGAGAGCAGCCGTGTTGCTTTTTTGTTTTTGAAAAGGGAGGGAGGGTGGGGACAAGAGAAAGTGAGCCCTCTTTAAAGCAATCATGAGAAAGATCTAGCAGAGCTCTGTTTCTGTAGCAGGTTGCACAGTTTCCACTCAAAAATCACGTCTGCAGAACCTCAGAATACAATCTCATCTGGGGCTAGGATTCTTGCAGACATAATTAGTTAAATTGAGATCGTACTGTATCAGGGCAAGCCCTAAGTCAATGACTGGTATCCTTGGAGTGAGAGAACATGATACACAGAGAGTCACACAGAGAGGTGAAGGCGACCTGGACATGGAGGCAGAGGTTGCAGCGGGGTGTTGTCAAGCCAGCAAACAGCACGGATGGCTGGCAGTGAACAAGAGCTGGGAGAGACGCCGGCTCAGATTTGCCCTCCAATACAGCCGACTGATTTCACAATTCTGGCCTCCAGAACTGTGAAAGAACACTTTCCTGCTGTTTTAAGCCACTTGGTCTGTAGTCATTTGTTGCATTAGGAAAAAATGTCTCAAACCTCATCTACCTAAGTAAAGGTCACAAGAATAGTAATGACTCAAATCTACTTGGTACTTGCTCAGAGTTTCTGATGCAAGCTATCCAGGCACTTTGAAAACAGCTCCCTCTCTTCAAAATAAAGCATTTGGTGTATCTGTGGGGAGAATTCTTCAGGTATGCACAAAGACATGTCTGCTCCCAGGGGACTCTGTCATGGTTCTGGTAGGTACCATCTTCTGTCTGCTACTGTCTCAGAAGCCCCTAAAGAGTATGTGAACCTGCATCCTCAAAGGGTTTGTGACAAAGGTGTTAGGTCCCAAACCCTTCCATGTCACATGGTGATAAGTCATCATGAAATTTATTAAAACAGGCTTTTCAACTGTTATTTATGCCCTTCTCTCTCTCCCTTGAGAGTGGGCAAAAGACTCTGAGGAGAACGGGGAAAATTCCACTGAAATCTGTCCACTGAGCCTGTCATTCTTTCTCCAAGGACTGAAGAACCGAAGTGGGTCAGCTTACCCTTCTCCTCTTGGGGTGCGTTCTCTTCACTTTTCTATCTCTTTGCAAATGGACCCCATTCCGTGTACCTGCCAATTCAGCCCTGTCTGAATTCCAGCAGCGAATGAATAAGATGAAATCCTGAGGACATGTTTGGGTGGTTTTAGGGTAACTTTTTCTTTTTTGTAAAGGAATTTTTCCAGAATTCTACTAATTCCATAGTTTCTCTAAACTCTCATAAGATTCTTTAGGAGGCTCTGGTACGATGAGTTTTGTACCTACCGTAATTTTTCCAGAAAAAGAAATAAAAAGGCTGAGTGAAAAGAAAATATCAGGCCAGCATTAAAAAGAAGCACCCTTATTTTAAGAGCAATACGACCCTGGCCGGGAGCCCCAGCGTGGCCCTCTGGTATTCACGTCGTGGCCCCTCGCTCCTCACCGTGAACATGAGCTACTGTGATTGACTAGAAGAAGACTTCATGCGAAGTAGCCTTGCCTGTTTGTTCTCTTATTAAGTAGTACCAGACACGGTGGAAAAGAAACTGCATCACATTTCTGCAGCAATCAAGTACCTTTTAATTTTAGAATGATCTCAGCCCCACAGCAGTAGAGAAGGTCACAGGGTCCCGGCAGGTGGAGTCTCACATCAACAGGGGAGGACGGACTCCCCATGGCCCCAGCCCGTACACCTGGAGGTCTAACTGTGCACTAGAGGGAGCTAATCAATTTTGGTCCTTATTTTTAGTCTCTTGAGAGATTTGGCTCTGATCTCTCTCCTCTTTAACGGGAGGCTTTGTATAATAATTGCCACCGTTTGTGTTTGGTTGTAGTGCAGCTCTCCACATGAGTCCATATGGCTGTTCCAGAAGTTCATGGCAAAAAGACTCTCCTTGTCCACACCCAAAAAATGAAACCTGCTTGAAATGTTTCGGGGCATGTCTTTCATTTCTACTTCTATCCCTGCTTCTTTATCTGCTCTAATCCCTCCTCCTGCATCTTCCTTATTTCTGTAACCCTGAATTTTTTGCCTTTTTTCTATCCCATTTGATTCATCTAAAATTGATGTGGATTTCCTTTATTCCCCATGACATACAATCTCTGTTACATACAGTCTTGTGTAGCTCCTCTATCCTCTACTAGAGCCAGGAAGGAATATAATTTGCAACTTTAAGCTTGGCTATAATTCCTAGAGCTCAGTTCCCAATTAATTCAGAGATGCGAAGAGACCTGGACAAGTGGTACGTATCTCGGATATAAGAAAAAAGAGAAATGTTATCACTATGTACATCTAAAATGTACCATTAAAATAAAATTTAAAAAAAGTAAAGAGCATCTCAAAAAAAAAAGAGAAAATTGTGTAATGCATTGTTTTCTAAAGACTTAAATTTCCATCCATTTCGTTGGCTATGAGCTCAACAAATCATAAATGTAAGGGACCAAAGTCCCTGCACATTCAATAGTACAATATTCCCTGGCCAATCACTGGCTTTTAGGGTCAGAGGCCCAGCGTCTCGACGTGGGAATATAATTACTTTCATTGACGCAAAGCAAATGATGGTAATTTGATGATTAATATACTCTGGCTACGTACATTCAAGATTATATTTACGTATTAAGAACTACATAAAAAGAGTAGTTGATTGAAACAATAGAATAAATGATGAATTGTAGGGAAGGTCAAAGTAAGGGTTAATTTTCTATTGAAAGGGGCCTTCTGCATAAACCAAACTGTAAGTCTTACTGCTTGTTGAACAAAAGTGGCTGACTGTGTTAGATCACTATAGAAAGTCATCTCATCTTATGAGGATTGCAGTTTTTCTTGTGTGTCTTCTGGATTTTGCTTCCTCTGTAGCTAATGTTGGACATCAGCCCACGATTCAGTAGGAGGCCTGGATTTTACCATATATTTTTCTGTGGTAGCTCTACACCAGGTCAACTCAGCTAAGACATATTTTCTAGAACTTACTTCCTTGCATGCTTCTGAGTTTTCATAGGTGCTGGAAAATACTTTGTACAAGATTTAGAAGGCAGAAATGCATCTCTGAAGGTTGACTCAGGGCATCAAGGAACTCAGCACATGTGTAGGGGCACACTGTACGCCAGGGTGAAGGTACCAGCTTCTCCTGCCTATTCGTGCCATTGGGGGTGGACATGGTAAGAGCCAGACACAAGTTCCAATTTTTCTCCTAGCTTCCAGTTGTCCTGTATGTCTTGACCCATCCTTGCAGATTCCGGTTTGTCCTTGGTCTCATTCACATACAGTTTTCCTTTCTGACTGCCAGTCTGGCTGACTGAACGTGCTCAATGATAGATACAGAAGCAATGGCACGTATAAACTGCTCCAATGGCTCTCAGAGCTGCCTAAGGCCTGAAGTCCACCACAAACTATTCATTCTATATCACTCATAGCAGTTCTCCTTCTATGAGATGACCTTGATTTAAGCACCATCTAACTAGGTCCATTTAATTATGCCTCAATTTCTAAAATAAGAATACATATTTTATATTCCTCCCAATTTCTTTGTGAAGATCAATAAACAAATCTCATATTCAAATTTTTGAAGAATAAAACATACAAATGGAGACATTATTTGTGTGTATTTGAATGGATATATATGTATGGATTCTTATGTACAAATGAGTATCTCATCAGTGAGTTTGGCTTTAGGAATAAATATAATTATCATTTTAATTGAAACTCTAGAAGACTAAAGTTGATTTTAAGAATTTTAAACAAGTTCGCTGAGTAATTTTTTGACACCACATAAATAATATTAAACATATTTAGGAAAAATATAAGGGAAAAAGGAATATAATAGGAAGCTGGTGAATATGGAGAAATGCAAAAGATTATTCAACTGAAAGTTCATTATTTTTTGAAAGTTTATTATTTTTTAAAATGAAAATCTCCTCTATAAACTAACTGTACTTGTGTTTTGATTTCTGATTAAAAAACAATTTTTCTGAGTTTTTCTTTTAGAATTTTCTAGAGACCAATTGAGACCAAAGTGTTGTATAATTCCTCACTTGTCCTGAAATGAACACTTGAGATCTTTGTACTTGTTAAAAACCAGAACAAATATGTGTGCAGAAGGGCCTCTGTGCATGGCACAAGATTTATCCAAATAATTTTTATTGAGTGCATGCCTGAATGAATGAATGAATGAGATCAGATCATGGCCTGAACACACAGTGCTTTCTTATATTTTGGAAGAAGAAAGAAAGCATCCGCCTTCTGATCAGTTCTTTTCTCATTTTCCAGAAAAAAAGTTTATTTCTTTTCAAACTTGTTTTAATGTCGCTGTACGCTTTGCTGATATACTTTTCAAGTAGGAACTAGCAACAACTGAGGCAAGTGATATTCTAATGAACAAATAAGATAGAGGGGTAAGACAGGGTGGTAATAGCAATTAGTTCATTGTTTACGTAATTGCAATATATACTGTCTGATAATATAAAATACTGTGATCAGAAGCCAAAGAATACAATGCTGTGACCTGTGTGAGTGAAAGAATTTGATGAGTGGGGGCTATGTGTATTTTAGACTCTGCATCTTTTGAATGATAAGGAACTTTCAATATCCCAGTTCTTCTGATTTTAATTGAATTTTTTTTCGTATTTTAGCAAGGACAAGAGAAAGAGTCGTGGAAGACTTTAGTCACCCATTAAATGTATTGGCAGATCTGCCTCTGATCAATCACAGTAGGTTATCAACTGGAAATTAAAGTGTATGCTCATTAACAGCATAAGAATCAAGGCAAGATCTTCATTTTAAATTTGCTCATTGTGCACCTGCTGATAACACAGCTGTTCCTAGTGGATGATGGATGGTGAAATTAATTTGTAATGTACATGCAATCCAAGAGTTTTATGTAATGCATGTCAAGTAAAGACTCTTCTTAAGGACTAAGCTGTACTTCAGCTACTTAACATCTTTGTTTTTATATAAAAGCCTGAAGCCTGGACAGCTTTTACAATAACAATGATTAGAGCCACAAAACCAAAATTTTGTCTTCATGACCTACAGTTGTTATACATGTGTGTATATGCAGGTTGATTTCGTGTACTCTCTTAGGCAGAAATACAGAAAGAGACCGTCAGGATTGCATTTATAGTCTGTTAGTATTAAGGAGCTACAATTTCCTCTTTCACTTGATATAATGAAAATGCAACTCCAATGAGATATTTGTGCTGAGAGATAGAATGAAATGTCTCTGAATTAAGGTCCTTTATGGGGACAAAGAGGTTAATTGTGTAATGGAACAGCTCTTCCGAGCACAAAGTCAGGGTTGCTTATTCAAAAGTCATATAATTTAGTGTATATTTTAAATAGCTTGTTTTTTAATAGGTAATGGTCAGAAAAAAATAGATAATCATCAGAAACCCAAACTAATTGAGCAGAACAGGGGAAAAAACTCCTTGTATAGAGAAGTGAGATTATTAGGGTCTAGACTAAACTGTTTCCAAAGAGCAAGAAGGCCAAAGGTAAGATGGTTAAAATACACTAATGCCACGTGAGCCAAGTCTTGGAAATCCATGATAAAACTATTAAATGGATACTGTAGTTCTTTCACTCAAGGTGAAAATTGAATTCCTAAAAACATCTCTGTAGGAGGTCTGACAAGAAATTTAAGACCTTATTAAGAAAATATGATTAAAGTAAACTAAAGTCATCGAGGAAATTTTAAAGCATAAGCTCAATTTTATTGAGGGGCAGTGTCTGTATTCTTAACTATTGAATTTGAGAGGAGTCAGTGTAATTCTAGGAGATGTCTCAGGCTAGATAGGTCATAAAAGGAAACAAAGCCATTCCCTTGCTCACTGGGACACCTGCGGGAGGGCTCTGAGGCAGATTCGAGAAAGTTCTGCCTGATCCTAGGCAGAAAGACTGCGCGGACGAGCCCAGGAGCTCCATGAAGAGAAAAGGCCCACAAGGCTGACATTACTCTAGCCACTGTCCAGGTGAGACTGCAGGAAAGACACTGATGCAGAACTAACCTGCCACGCCCCACTGGTGTGACTGAGCCACATGACTTGTGACTTCACAACCTGCTTGCTGTATGAAGTGTTGAGTTAATTTTCATGTATCATCAGAGAATCAGAATGCAATTCCGCATCTGGACATGAAGTGTATATCTGGAAAACAGCTGGGGTTGGCTTTGGGCCCACATTTCTGGGTAGAAGGACAGAAATGAGGAAAGAGTTAACAGAAGCTGGACGGGCCTAACCAAGATGGTCAGAGAAGGCTGGAGAGAGATGGAGACAAACTCCACTGGGGGCTGGAGGAAAGGAGCTTCTTTTCATGTGGCAGCAGACTGTTTAGTATTACTCATGGTAACACTGGAAGTATGAAATATACCTCCTAAACTGGCTTCTCTGCCCAAGGAAATGTTGGACCTACAGTATTTTTTTCTTTTAAGCATGTATGATCAGGTACAGATGAATTACAAGAGGAACAACTCAGTTTGCAAGCAAAATGTGAATAAAAAATAAAGGACCCAGGAACTTCTGGGCTATAAAATAAGATTACATCTCATTCTTACTCTTTCTAGATGATAAAAATTAAATAACACAATGCTCAACTATAGTACAATATTTAATATTTTGCCCTTAAAATGGATCAGAGCAAACACCAAATCTGGGATGGGCCTATTAAGATTTCTCATTAAAGCATCAGAAAAATTAAGTTCGATGCCACATTGACTCTTTCAAACAGCAAAGAAGGCTTTTAAAGAGTTTAAGAGCCTGAAGAGGGACTTTCCCTATTAAATAACAATGTCTGTAAGAATCTATTTTTATTAGTATACTTTGGTGATACACAATAATCATATTCAGCTTGGGAAGTTGGTACACATACAGCTCAAATCTTGATCTTTTTTAGTTTCTCTTCCCTCCTGTCTCCCTCTCCCCATCCCCAGAGCCCCTCCCCATCTCCACAAAGTCTCATTTTGTCAGACTTGTACCAGCGTTTCCCCACAGAGGCCTGACTGGGACTCAAGGTAGGGAAGATTTGATCTCAGAAAGGGTTACAAGTTTGTCTCTGACTCATGGAATAAACTGTAGATTGGTACACAAAAAGCCCATATCATTTTTAAAAC
>PVJO010026008.1:0-21809 GCA_004026905.1 Hystrix cristata
AAAAGATACAGGAAGAGGCTAATTAGCTGCTTGTTTGCATTGCTTATTTGCATACATTCCTTGCATTTTCCTCACTTTACTTTGCTGCCGGTCAGCTGCCAGTCTGCTGCTGGTCCACCCTGCCTCTGCCATGCTGCCCTGCCTCAGACCCAGCGGACTATAGACTGAAACCTCTGCAGACTGTGAGCTAATAAACCTTTCTTCCCCTAACTTTGGGTGTCGGGTATTCTGTCCCAACAACGAGAGAAAAGTAACTAAAACACCACCCCTTGCTTGTATTCCTTGCTTACCTTGCTGCCTTCTGCCTGTCTGCCATGCCACCCTGCTTCGGACCCAGCTAACTATGGACTGAAACCTCTACAAACTGTGAGCTAAATAAACCTTTCTTCCCCTAACTTTGGGTGTTTGGTATTTTGTCCCAGCAATGAGAGAAAAGTAACTAAGACAGAATTGAATAAGTTAAAAACCATGGTCCCTAGAACAATGCCTAACTCACAATAAATCCACACGAACATCATGGTTTTGTATCATGTGTGGGGCAAGTATCTCATCTAACACCAAACTAAGATGTTAAAAGAAATGTGAAAAATTACTGAAATACATAACATTTTAACCCCTGCTAATATTTCCATCCGCTAAAAATTGAAGGAGTATCAAAAGCCAGCAGTTTAGGTTGTTATTTGATGTCTTCATCTGTTGCTGACATAGTCTTCATTGTTACTGGCCGACATCTTTCTGACAAGAAATATTTCCAGTGAAAGAGATCCATAAAAATATCCAAATGAAAATATTGAGCAGGGGGAACTCATCTTAGCTGCTGACTCAGCCCCTAGCGTTGAGAGACTGTTGGAAGAAGGGTGTCATCCTGGATATCACACAAAGAGAAGTTCATGCAGGCGCTACACTCTGTGGTGCGGAGATGGCCAGATGGAAATCAGGCACCTAGAGGACATGAGCTAAGCTTTGGGCTTCACCTTCACATGACCTTGGGCGAGTCTCTTCACTTTTCTGGACCACAGTTTTCTGATGTGAATAAAAAATGCAATAATAGCTAGGCTTGGTGGTACACACCAGTAAATCCCAACAACTCAAGAGGCAGAAACAGGAGGACCATTAGTTTGAGAGCAACTTGGTGAGAACATGTCCCAAAATGAAAAATAAAAAGGGTCAGGTGTATAACTCAGTGATGAAGCACTTGCCTAGCATGTGTAAAGTGCCGGCTTCAATCCCCAGCACTGCAAATAATAAATAAATAGGAATAGTGATATAGAACTTGATTTTACTGACAAGATTTTAATTTTTAATTTTTATTTATTTATTTTTTGTTGGCGGGGATCAAACTCAGGGCCTTGTGCTTGCTAGGCAAGCGCTCTAACCACTGAGCTAAATCCCCAGCCCCACAAGATTTTTAATATACCCAAATGAGAATGTGAATATGAAAATGCTCTCATGACTAAAGAGTCATGTTAACATGACTTGACTGAGTACCTGGAAGTTAGTGTGGTTTCCTTGCTTCGTTTCTTTCTCCTCTGAGGTAAGGGTACTCAATCATGCGGCCGAAGCCTTTAGGAGCATGTTTTCCTGTGAGGTCACAGCAGGGAATAGGCAACATGGCTTCAGAGTGAGGCAAACTCGGGCTCCACTGAGTTCATAGCTGTTCACCTTTGCGCAGCTGCAGATTCTGTCCAGGTGTCAGAGGCATGTTGTGAGGAGACATGCTGCCTCTGAGCTTTCTCAGACTGCAGTCAGCACTCTTCAGCACCACCCACCACTGTGTGCCCGTGTGCTGGGCACACTCTTCACACTCCCTTTGCGGCCTGCCTGCTTGTCTGTCTCCCCTTTAGTGCCACGAACGCTGGAGAAGCTGCCAGCTCCCCGTGTGGTGTCTCTGCTCTGTATTCCCTGTGTTTAGCTTTTGGCTTGTTCATCTTTGATACACATACAGTGCTGAGTGGTGGTTAGTACACAGCACATAGCAAGCACTCAGTAAAATGGTACTACTGTTATGCACAGAATTGCCTCTTTTAAAATAAGCTTACAGATGTCTCCACTCATCTCAATTAGCTGATGTTAAAATGCAGACCTCAGTAAGGATTGACTGTAGAACAGCAATTTTTCCTTTTTGTAGAAGGTTCTTACCAAAGAAAGACAACAGCTGGCCAACTGTTTGCAATGGCAAATCCAGATTTTTGACACTGTAACCAGTGATTTCAGATCGCTGTCTTGAGAGAACTTGAAGATGTACCCAGCAGATTTCAAACCATCTTCCACCCTTACACCTGGGAATTCCTGCGCGTCTCAGAGGACAGGGAGGCTGTAGCATCCAGGAGACAGAAAAACCCAAGCCATGGTGTCAGGAGCTGTGTGGTCTGGGGAGGGTCTTGTAAGATGTAAAGTGGAGTTGAGGATAGAGCCTGTGCAGTGGGTGTGAAGCGTGTGGCTCGTGTAAGGATCACATGAGACCATGGGTGTGAGGCGCATTGCCCAGCATGCAGTACAGACTCAGGAAGGAGCGGCCAGTCATCACTAGACACTTCTTTTCCTTCACTCTCTTTCCTCTTTCTCCAAGTGATGTCAAGGCTCTGAGAAATATAAAGTAGTCTTTCTTTGTACAAACTTGAAGATTCCTGACCTAGACAGATAATTGGATCTTGTTCCCTTTGTGCTGTGGGATTCACTAGAAATTTCTCCCTAGGCTGGTGAAAAAATAACTTTCTTCCCTTATATGGTTTTAACTTTTACCGAACTTTTTTTTCCCCATGTTTTAACATTTTAGATCTTCTATGTGATCTTGGAAAACACTTTGTTTTCTTCTAAATATGTTTGTGCTAATTGTAGTAGCAGTGTTGTGCTCGGAGATCAGATGCCTGACTTGGAGTCCTTCCCTGCCCTGGGGCTCCTGACATCATCCCCGTTTGCCCTCACTGACGGTGCACCTTGAGAAGCAGGATCAGACTACAGGACGGTCACAGAGCAGCAATCTTGTCTAAGAAATGTATCCACCCGTGTCCTCCTGATGATTATTCCTTAGGGGACATCCAGGTACCAGTGCTGTCCAAAACAATGTTATTTTAATCAAAAAGAAAGAATAGTTGGAGTCAGTAATGGTTTTTTGGAATGGTTGCTAACAACAGTACATCTGGCTTTTCAGTTCTGTGTTTTTTAAAAAATATTTCAATGAAAATGTGTCTGCTTTGGCTTTTTCTCACTCTGAGCATTGACCCACAGAAGATGGTCCTGTCATTTGTCCATTTCTTTTGTCCATTTATCCATTTACTCATCTCTGTACCATCCTACCATCCATCAACCCATCATATACTTTTCCTGCTCTCACTTGGCTAGAGGCAGCACACTGCAAGGCAATGTTCAAGGGGGTCCAGAGTCAGGAGATGCAGGTTTTAGTCCCAGCTCTGCCACTGACTCAGTTTTCAGAGAGGGAACACGACTTGCTCAGGGCACATGTAATGCAGAGCTCCTTCTTCCCTCTGATGTTTCCGATACTTCCCAATTGAAGATATGACCCGTGCCCAAGTGTCATGGTTCACACTCCTTGAGAGCTATGAAAAGGTACAACTGGCTCAATCATAGGTACATTTAAGCACTTTAATTTATGTCAACATTCAGGCATCCTTCGGAAAACTTATTTGTTCTGGGGACTCTCATAGTAATGATTTTTATGAATGACAGTGTGCCCACTAGATTGTTTTGGGCCCATCCGGTAGTTTCCTGAATGTTACGTTTTCATTCTGTGCAGCCATTAACAGTGGTGGACAAGGCATGTCAGAAAAGTCCAGCCATGATTTTTCTTCTTTGTCTTTCCTTTGTTCTGTTTTTATGGCTTCAGTAACAGGAGTTTTATTACAGCAGTTTGTGTCCTCAGCTCTTTTGCTGCGGCTCTGCATAATTTATGATCTAGATTCCAAAATGTTAGTGAATTGCTCCACCAGAAATAATGGAATGTGACAGCAATGGATTCCACATTCTTGGCCCAAATATTTGTGTCTGTGGTTTACAAGTCATTTCAGAGCATGATTGCTACATTGCTCAAGCTGTTACTGAGAATGAATTCTGACAAAAGAAGAGACTTTTCGTAATTATAAAAACACAAAATGGGTCTGTGCAACAGTATTCTGATTATGTGCAGCAGAAGGAAGAGCATATCCCCTCCCAGTCCTTTCCCCTCCCACAGACATCTTTACCCCTCCATTCTAGGCAGAATTGCTATATTAAATTTGCAATTTAGAATCCAGAGTACTGTACTTGTTATGTGAAAGATATACACGATCCAGCAAACAAACCCTTATTGGGCCTTCCTCCTGCCTGACTAAAGCAGGTGTCTGCCCCCACAGTATACCCTCAGAGGCATCATTTTTTTGTCAAGTTTTACCTCCCAGGGGAGAATGTCTGGTGAGACCGTGAATATTAAGCCTTACAGAAACCCAGATGCACCAAAATCTCCATAATCTGTTCACTTACTTTTTCTTGGAATGCATTTTATAGGCACACCTCCCAACTATAGCTGAAAGATCTGGAAGTAGAGCCTACTTTAAATGCAAAAATCACTTAAGTGACAAAAGAAAATTACAGTTACTTCAGAAGTACTGAGGAGCCTGTTTTGGTGTAATAAATGAATCCTTGCCTTTGCGTTGATGTGGCTTTGGTTGGTGAGTCACAAGAGGTTTAGTGGTTGTGAAATTAACTGTATGAAGGCCCTGGGAGGCTTGTTTTGGTATTAAATTGTCCTTCAAGGGCAAAAATAAGACAAGAATCATCTGACCGAATTCCTGGACTCCTCTTGAAAAGAATGCTGTGTCTTGATTCTTGTAATAGAGTGAGGGGATGGACAAGACTGTAAGAGTGGATAGGAGCTCACTGCTCCAATTGGGAAGCTGTCCCATTTCTAGCAGGCAGATCCTCCTTTCTCTTCATAACAATATTGATGAGTCATCTCCACAGCCAACACGAACCTCTACTCTATGATCATTCTACCCAGATCATAGAGAGGATTATGAAGCCCAGTCCTTATATACGTGTATCTGCTTTTCTGTTATATCCTTTCAGTGAGATGTAATGAAACAATGCCTGCACTTTAGGCTCTTTTACCTATTCATTCATTTAATATCAACTATGTCTCAGGCACTATTCTAGGTATTAGAAATCAAGCAGATAAATTCTATGAAGGAAAATAAAGGTGGAAAAGAACAGGAAGTAGATGGAGAGGAAGGAGTTGGTTGAGGCCAGGATCTTTTAGGGGACATGGTCAAGGAAAGTCTTTGTGAAGAGGTGACATTTGTGCAGAAGTCTGAGTGAGGCCAAGAGTGAGCCACACTTGGGTTTGAATTCTGGTGTCATGGTTTATTCACTGTCGGGCCTCTCTAAGTCTGCATCATCATCTGTTAAAATGCAGTTGATAAGCCCACCTGCACCAATGTGTTTGATGTCTATTGATATCACTCTCCCTCCTTCTTTCTCTTCTCTTTCATCTTCTTTTCCATTTAAAAATTAAATACAGCTTCATATTCTTGGACCATGCTGGTTAAACAAGAGTTTACAATACTTGCAATAACCATATTTTCCAAGGGTAAAGTCAAGTCTTGAGAATTTCATCTGACAAAAAATACTTATTTCTGATTTATGGATTTATTTTTATGCATAAATGTCCAAGAGTTACAAAAATCACTCATATTTAGTGAAACATGTAATTAATCTTTGCCTTTACTGAAAAGATTACATGGAATTGGCTATTTCAGGAAAGTGCAAGTCCATGGATAGTGTCATAATGTTAAATGTCCACAGTCCTATGAAGCTCTTTTGGGGAGTCCAGAAGTCAGTTTTAACAGATAGAGGAGAGCTTCACTTGGAACTCTTTATGGGACAGTGGGTGGCATGGCGTGGGTATTGACTTAAGTGGGAAGTGACAAGAAAGTTATGGAATCAGAGTCTCTAAGGCCGTGTGTCCCAGAGGCTGTGATTTGAGCAGGATTGATGTGGACAGCATGTCTGTCAGTGCATGGTAGCATTAAAAGCCTCTTTAAAGAAAGAGTCCATTGGGACCTTATTAGTACTAGAGAGATTGAGAGGCACATCAGCCTCAAAGCTGTGTCTGTTTTACATCAGTTTCCTCTCTGGGGCAATACAGCATACAGCTCTCTCCTGGAGACTTCTGGCTGGCGGGCTCTGAATCCGGAGTGTTCAAGTCATCATGGTAATACTCTGTACTTGCACAGTACTTTAACGAGTCACTTCATGTTATCCCCCACACCCTGCTGAGGGTCAGGACAGAGCCTTTGGACCCGATGGGTGAAGAAGGTCTATATCCCAGGCTCCCCTTGTCCAGGCCCCGCCCATGAGCCCCTGTCTTTTCTGACCACCTTCCTGGGGAGCACTTTCCTCACCTTGGGAACTGCTGGTGTATGGCCCATCTTCCTATACAGATCATCTGGGTGGTAAGAGCTGGCATTGTGAGCCAAGGCAGGAGGGAAGAGAAAGGAGCTTTGACTTGAGGCTGGAAGCCAAAGAGCGTTGTGCAGGGAGAGATGACGCTAGGAAGAGAAGGAGACAGTCCTTGTAATGTTGTTAAGACTTCGAGTTTCAGCTTGAGCAGGATTGTAGAGATTGTATACTCCAGACCCTTAATGTTTACAAAAACAAAATGAGACAGACACTCAGCTCAGAGAAGTTAAGGGATTTAAGTCACAGAGCTGGTCCGTGGCTGGGCAGTGTGCAGGCCTGGCATTCCCACTGTCCTGAGAAATGGGCTTCTGTAGTGTTTTCCTTCTTATCAGTCTTATTCACCTTCCTCTCCCTCCTATACTGGGAGAGAGAAGTCTCTTTAACTTTTGACAGTTTCATATTTGGAAATTGTTCATCTGGTGCTTGTGGTTCCTAGCAGCAGTCCTGACTAAAATGCCCAAAATCCATATAAGTCCATGATTCAGGCCAACTCGGGCTGTCCTCTCTTCCTTGCAGTGGGCCTGCTCTTCTGGCTGTCATCCCTTAAGCTGCTCACGTGGTCCAGCAAGAAAGCCTGGCAGGCACTCAAGTACAACCTTGTTTGTTTTCAGTCATCCCACACCCCCACGTGTTGTGCCCGTATCTTTCCATGTCTGCCCTCCCGTCTAGCATGCGAGCTTCTGGAAGGTCTGCTGCCAGGCCTTTTGAGCCTGTGCATTGTGTCCTTGAGCAGTACATGTGACCCACAGAGGGCATCTCTTACATTTTTTTGTTTCGGTAGCACCTGTACACTCCATCGACCTCAGGCCCTTCGACTCCCACCTTGTTTCCCCCACCCCAAACTCAGGAAGAAAGCAGTTGCTCTGTAATCCTAATAGTTAATAGACAGGAAAACTTGGAGAGTCATGATTCCTGCTCATATTTGTCTTTGCAAGCATCTGTATTTTGAGAACTAGTGGTCATTGTTATTCTCAGTTCATTTGAACTGTCCTCTATTCTTTGTTCGTATCTTTGAGTTCAGTTCAACAATATTGATTTCCTTTTAATGGAACAGAAGCCGCCTCTGAGCTCTCCTGTATATTGAGGCATATGCTGGTGTTTGGAGAGGTGCCGCCGCCTAGTGATATGGTGCTCAGGCTGTGGAGTCGGTAGGAACAGGGCACAGGGCACAGAGTCTCTCACATCCTGCCTGTGGGGTTATCTGTGGGCGGTTGTTTGCCCTTGATAAGGCTCAGGATCTTCCCAAACCGCTAAAGCCAGTGCTAACCTGACCAAATCAGCTTCATTACAATTCTAAACAGTAACATATTGCTGGATTGTTTTCCGCTCTGATCATCCATGCAGATGGAGGGGTGGGCTTCTGCCAGAGTAGGCATCTTGATGGTGATGCTGGGTAGGAGGAAAAAGATGGAATCTTATGATTTCAGCTCTCTCATTTTATTAGTTATTAAAGCTTCCTTTGCAGAAATACTTGTAAACATTTGCTTGGTTTTTTAAAAAAATTTGTGGCAGAAAGAAATTTACTGAAGCATTTGAAGATTTTGGGATCTCATTTCCAAGTCTAGCAGTACATCCCTTTACCCATATTAAACATTCATAAAAACAAAGTGTTCTAACAGCTTTGACAATATCTTGAGATTATAATGATTTCTGTGTCAGACATTTGTTTGCTTCAGACCATGACTGGTTGGTACTACCATTCATTCCACAGAATGAATTCAACTCATCAGAAAGGATAAAAAGGAGTGTGGTTGTTTTAAAATATGTCCACAAATTCTTTGACATTCTTCCTTTCAAAGAGTAGTGCCTAGTTCTCCTTCCCTAGAATGTGGGGCGGCCTTGACAACTGCTGGCCAGCCAGCAGAATATGGCAGAAGTAATGATGTGCTTGTAACGCAAAGTGTATCAGCTACTTTCTCGTTGCTGGAACACAGTATCCAACACCTGCAACTTAAAGGAAGAGAAGTTTATTTTGACTCACTGCTTTTAGAGGATTCAGTCCATAACTGGATGACTCCAAGGCAGAAATGGTGTGGTAGAAGGGAATGGCAAAGTAAAGCTGTTCAGCCCACGGCAGTCAGGAAGCAGAGAGAGAAGAGTGGATGCAGGGAGGGAACGATGCTCTTTCATGTCACTGACCTCCAGTGACCCGCCTCTACCAAACAGACTTCACCTCCTAACCGCCAAGTCAGGTAGGAACTCATCAGTGGATTAATCTGCTGATGAGTATAGGGCCACTGTGATCCAATACAGTCACCTTCCAAACACACGAGGCTTTTGAGGGACACTTTAGAGCTAAACCATAACACAAGATCATGACAAGGGTACGGCTTTGGCTTGGCCTTCTCCCTCACAGGTCACTCACTCTGGAAGAAATAAGTCCCCAAGCCTTGAAGATGCTCAAAGCCAACCTCTGCAAAGGACACGGGGAACTCCTCCTCCAAACCAAGAGGACCTCTAAGACAGCTACTCAGAGCACGTGTGGTTCCTGCAGGACTGGGAGTCCTATTCTTCAGACACATGTGATTCTGTAGTGAACTTGCTGTTCTAGTCCCGTACCTTTCTGAGAGGGAGGAAACAGAAAGAGGACCTGGCATCTCCTCGTTGGCAAACCAAGGACACGTGGCTTTCCTGTGAAGCAGGAGAGAAGGTGCTTGAGATGTTTCCCCAGAGTCCTCTCAGTGGGGCTGCCTCTGGATGAGGGACCGCAGAAGCACAAGGCTGCAGAGTGTGACTCTAGAGCGAGATCTAAGAAAGGGTTCCCCCATCAGGGAATTGTGCAGTAGGTGGATCTCCTCACAGCAGTCCCAAAGAACTTACATAAGACCCACAGCGAAGCTATCATCTGGATGCCTGCCCCAAAGACAGAATCAATAGCCATTTTGGGGCAAAAAGCCAGCAACAGCCAAGAATATACTAGTTAATTAAGAGTCATTCGTCTCTGTATTGCTTACAATTATAGCAGGATCCCCTTTTCCCAATTTCTTCTGCAGGATGTGTTCCTACTTCCGTCCAAACATGAGGCCATGAAAGTGCACGCTCAGTTCCCAGTCTCGGTGCCTTGCACAGCCACTGAGAGGATGAGTGTGCAGAGCAGAGCCTCCTACTGACTCACTGTGGGCGTGCAGAGTGAGCAAGACAGGCATGCGTTGACCTCTCCCCTGGAGCCCTACCCTGCAGCCCTGATTAATAACAAGAGGGGCACAGAGTGAAATGCGCCTGTGTTACGTGGCTCCCTGGACATCTGGAGCAAGTCAGCTTCTGGATTTGAGTCTGTGCAGATTGAGTTCAACTTTAGAGCACAGCGCCACTCTGAGAGTGAGCCAGCACCAGCGCAAGAAAAGCCTGTCCCAGGTCCATGAGGAGCGAGCCTGGAAATCCAAAGTGAGCGTTCCAAAACCTGTGTCAGTCGCCCCTGGATACCACTGGAGTATTTGGCTATCCTTTATAGTAATATAGTCTGCATTGGGTTTTAAAAAGTAAACCCTCCAAAACGTCCTCATCGAAGTAGACTGAGACGTACTGCTTTGTATGGTATGCAGATTGATCAAATAGAGTTAAAAGAGTAATCAGTTTTAGAATTATTCCTTTTTTTGCCTTTATTTCATACATCCTTTCTGTCTCTGTGGATTCTTGGTGTTGCTTTTGAAATTAGCCAAATTACAATACGATAACAATTGCAATCATAGGAATGGAAGCCGTCAGATATTAAGTTCCAGCATTTCCTCCCCAATGGTTTTCAGTTTAGCTTTATCCCTACATCCTTGTCTTAGGCCCTCCTTTCCAAAGTTCAGCTTTCACAGCTCCTTTTTACTCCTGAACTAGCTGAACTCTGGGTTATTCCCCTACCACTCTTTTCAGCTTTCTTTTGCTAATGGCATCAGTGGTCTTTTCAATGTCCACACTCTTGTCTGACTTCATGTATTTGAACTCCTGCCCTGACTGCTACACACTGTTCCTGGGATTTCCCTTCAGCTTGCTCCCAGCGCTCCTCCGAGCCCTGGGGTTTTGTTCTTCAACAGTTCTACTTAGCAAAACTGTATTAATCATGTCCAGGGTAAAATTCTTGAAATTAAATTCATTAACAGATTTTTTTAAACCAATGCATATATTTTGTAAAGAATCCTTTGTAAAGAATCCTTTTATAATGTGAATAAGTATTTTCTTAGTTGTAAAAGAGAAATTTTATTATAGTTTGATAAAAGAAAGCGGTGCTAAGAATTAGGCATCCATACAGGATAACAGAACTCATTCACCCCTAATTTTATTGCAAGGTATCATGAAACTGTATCTTTATTTCAAATCATTTTGATTCCATTTGGCTCTCTTTATGCATTTAATGAGCTACTTTCTGTTTGTTAAGCTCTGGGCACAGTAATCCTGTATTAGAGAGGTGAGATGACTTGCTCAAGTTTGTACCACCAACCTCCCTTTCCAGGAAAATAGAACAGACATACCTTCCCAATTCTTCTTTTATTTATTTATTTATTAAAAAAAATTTTTTTTTTACCAAGAACATGCATTGGTACATTATATACATAATGATCATATTCAACATGATTATTTTGTACCCGTACATGATATATCTTGGTTTTCCCCCCGCTCCCCTCCCCTGCCTTCTGTTCCCCTACCCTTCCCTATTTGCAACAGGTTTATTTACATTTTTCCATTTTTTCCCTTTCCTCTTTCTTTTCTTTTTCCCTTCCTTCTTTTCCTCCTTCTCCCTACCTAGTTCTCCTCTTTTTTGAATACTACTCTTTTTTTTTAAAACATAATATCTATTATACCTCTTTGTCCTTATTTGCACTTATGGTTTCTCATATCAGAGAAACAATTCGATGTGTACTCATGAGTGTCTGATTTATTTCACTTAAGAGTATGTTCTCAAGGTGCATCCATTTACCTACAAATGTCTCTAGTTTATCCTTTTTATGGCAGAGTAGTACTCCATTGTGTAGAAAAACCACATCTTCTTTAGCCAATCATTAATTGTTGGGCATTTGGGTTGTTTCCAAGACTTAGCTATTACAAATTGTGTTGCTGTGAACATGGTTGTTCATGTATCACTGTGGTATGATGATTTCAATTCTTCTGGGAAGATACCAAGCAGAGGAATAGCTGGGTCAAATGGAACCTCTAGTTGTAGTTTTCTGAGGAATCTCCATACTGATTTCTACAGTGATTGGACCAGCCTACATTCCCACCAACAGTGGAGGAGGGTCCCTTTTTCCCTGCAGCCCCACCAGCATTTGTTATTGGTTGATTTTTTGATAATATTTGTTCTTTCTGGAGTGAGATGGAATCTTAGTGTTGTTTTGATCTGCATCTCTCGAATGACCAGTGATGTTGAACACTTTTTCATATATTTATTTGCAAATTTTTATCTCTTCATCTGAGAAATGTTTATTCATTTCAGATGCCCATTTTTGGATAGAGTCTTTAAATATGGGGGGGTTGATTTTTTTGAGTTCTTTATATATTCTAGATGTTACACCTTTGTCTGAGGGACAGCTGGCAAAATTTTTTCCCAGTCTGTGGGTTTTTGCCCCACTCTATTGATGATTTCTTTTGCTTTGCAAAAAGCCTCTTAATAGGATGTGGTCCCAAGTACTGATTCTTTGTATTATTTCCCATGCAGTCTGGGTTCTGTTCATAAATTTTTTTCCTACCCCTATGTCTTCGAGAGTTCTTCCTATTCTATTCTCCAGTAGATTTAGTGTTTCTGTTTTAATGTTTAGATCTTTGATCCACTTTGATTTTAGCTTAATACATGGTGAGAGACATATATCTAGTTTTAGTTTTCAGCATGTGGCAAGCCAATTTTTCCAGCACCATTTATGAAAGAGGCTGTCTTTCTTCCAGTGAAGGTGCTTGGCTCCTTTGTCGAAGATGAGGTATTTGAATGTGTTTGGAGTTGTTTCTGCATCTTCTAACCTTTTCCATTGGTGCTCAGGTCTGTCTTCATGCCAGTACCATGCTGGTTTTTTTTTTTTTTTACCATGCTGTTTTTATCACAGAAGCTTTATAATATAATTTCAAATTGGGGATTGTGATGCCCCCTGCCTTATTCCTGTTGCCCAGGATTGTTTTTGCTATCCTTGGTCTCTTCTGGTTCAAGATGAATTTTATGATTGTTTTCTCTAATTCTGTGAAGTATGCTATTGGTATTTTGATTGGAATTGCATTAAATCTGTATAGTAATTTAGGAAGTATGGCCATTTTCACTATGTTGGTTCTCCCTACCTATGAACATGGGATATCTTTTCATTGTCTGAAATCCCTTTCAATTTCCTTTTTTAGAGTACTATAGTTTTCAATGAAAAGATCTTTTACTTCCTTTGTTAGGTAGATTCCTAATTATTTCTTTTTTTTTTTGATGCGATTGTGAAAAGAATATCTTGTTATTTCTTTCTCAGTGAGTTTATTATTGGTATATAGGAATGCTATTGATTTTTGGGTGTTGAGTTTATATCCGGCTATGCAACTGAATTTAGTTATTAAATCTGGAAGTTTTTTGGTGGAATTCTTGGGGTCTTCTGTGTAGAGTATCATGTCATCTGCAAATAATGAGAGTTTAACGTCTTCCTTTCCTATCTTTATTCCTTTAATTTCTTTCTCTTGCCTTATTGCTCTGGCAAAGTTTCTAGAACTATATTCAATAATAGTGGTGGTAGTGGAAAACCTTGTTTTCCCAATTCTTCTTACTAAGTACAACTAAAAATCCTGGACTTTATATATGAAATAAACATATATCAGGCAGAAAGAAGAGGCAAATCAGCTGAGGATCTTGGGACACAAGGCACAACAGAGTGGGTGGTGAGTTCCCTGGGTTTTCTTTTTGCCTCATATATCCCAGACTGGATGCAGTGGGCCGGGGAAGCAATTCTGAGAAAATCTTGCTTTCTGGCCTAAGGGTCACACAGAGGGCAATCTAGCAAGATAGGAAACTTTTAGACAGTCTGTCCTATGTTAGCCAGATGCTGCAGAAGACTATATTCCCACCCGCATCCCTGCCACCAAAGGCTGAGCAGTGAGCCTGCACATACACCCTGGCCCTGGACTGTAGTTAGGCACTCCAGCACACCTTCAGGGGCAGTGTTAGAGCAGGCCAAACGGGGAGCTGAGATGCTCATCCCTGCCAGATGGGAACTAGCCCCCACTGGCCTCGTGATGGAAGGTACCACACAGGGGCCCTTGAGTTCCACTAGTAGCCCGTGGTGGTAAGGCACCCCACCCCTCCTTCCTGGGCTGGTGTCAGAGGAGACAGTGGAGAGTAAGGACTTTCAACACCAGTTAGAGATACTAGGCTCAGTTTATACCAGTGTCAGTCAAGAGCACATGCAGCACCTGCAGTTCTAGCCCCCCAGCAGTAATGAGGTGCCCCTCTCTCTTCTCTCTGCGGTTTATTGGTAGTCAGAATCTTCAGTGACTCTGAACAGTAACAAGGCTGCCCCACCCATGGTGCCAGTAGAGGCAATGTGGGGAACAGTAATGAGATACCCCTCACCTCCCAGCCAGAGTGGGATCCACAGAGGCCCACGGGGAAGCCTGAAGTCCCACCCAATCCAGCATACAAGGAGCACCTTCTCCAGCCCTCAATGACAACTGAAAATCCTAGATATTAGATATAGACCAAATATAAGACTATTTAGAGAGGGCAGACATTTGAAGACCTCAGCACCCAAAGAATGATATGGAGGTGCTCCCTGGTGCTGGGGTCCCACAACAGAGACAGTAGATAACCTGACTTCTAGGTAGTAACAAGGAGCAAGCCTCTCACCACCCCACTTCACTCACCACAGTCATGTCAGAGAAGGCCTAATAAAATGCAACAATTAAATAAGATCCAGTCTTAAAAAAAAACAACAAAACTAGGCTTCAACTGAAAGTCACACATCATATCAAAACCCAGGGAGATTGCAAATTTAAGAGAAAAGACAGTTAATGGATGCAAACACTAAGATGATACAACTGTTAGAATAATGTGGCAAAGTAAATATAATACAAATGCTTCGCTTAACAATTATTAATACATTTGAAATAAAAGGACAAAGTGGACAGCCTCAGCAAAGAAATGGAAAGAACTAGATGGGAATTTTAAGGTTAAAGAAATACAATAATTGAAATAGGAAGCTCAACAGACAGGCTCAACAGCAATGAATGAAGAGGACAAAGGAAAGAGTCAATGAACTAGCAGATAGAATAATAGAAATCACCAGATCTGATCAACAGAGAGAAAATAGACTGGGAAACAGAGTGAGCAGAGACTTGGAGACATGTGGGACTATAAAAAAGCCAACATTCATATCATTTGGTCTCTTCAGAAGAAGAGAAAGGGAATGAGGCTAAAAGAGTATTTGAAGAAATAATGACTGAAAATTCCCCAGATTGGAAAAAAACATAAATTTATAGACTCAATTTTAAATCTACACTAAGACACCTTGTAGTCAAATTTGGGAAAACTAAAAAGAGCCAGAAAGGAACCAAAAGGGAAGAACAATTCAAATGACAGCACAATTCATATCAGAAACCACAGAAGTCAGAAGGAAGTGGCAGGATATTTTTCAAGGGCTGAAAGATAAGAACTCTGTCACCACAAAATTCTATCTCCAGTTGAAATGGAAATCAAGAAATTCTCAGTTTAAGAAAAATCAAGAGGATTTGTCACCATCAGATCTTTTCTAACAGAATGGCTTAACAAGGTGCTCTCAACAGAAAGGAAATGGTAGGAGGAATTTGGGGTCATCAAGAAAGAAGGAAGAACACGGTAATAGCATAAATGTGGGTAAATACAGTAGACTCTTCTTACCTGCAAGACTGTGTAGATGAACTCAGCTATATCACTAACCAACCAGAACTAATTGACAATGATAGGACAGTCCTCCAACAATAGCAGAATACAATAGAGAAACAGAAACAGAAAGTCAATAAAGACAAGAGCTAGTTCTTTGAAAAGGGTAATAAAATTGATAGACTTATAGCAAAGCTAATAAAGAAAAATGAAAGACACAAATTACTATTATTGAGAGTGAAACAGGAGATATCATTGTTGACTGTTTAAGCATTAAAAAGAAATTAAGGAACTACTGTGAACAACTTTACTCCCCCAAAATTTGACAGCTGAAATAACATGACCAATTTCTTGAAAAGTAATTTGAGTAGTGCTAGAGCTATGAAGAGAACTGAATTCAAAATTTAACTCCCCCCAAATAAGAACTCTACAGAGCTGGATGGTTTTGCTGGAGAATTCTACCAAACATTTAAAGAAAAATGAACACCAATTCTACAGTCTCTTCTAGGAAATTGAAGAGGAGGGAAAATTTCTCATTCTGTAAAATCAATATTATACTGATACAAAAACCAGGCAAAGAAATTACAAATATCTAACACATTTGTAATAATATAATATATATGTAAAACTCATAACTGTAGATGTAAAATTCTTAATAAAATATGAGTAAATAAAATTCAGCAGCATATAAAAAGAATTATATACCACGACCACATGGGGATGCAATACCATAAATATAAGTGTGGTTCAATATCTGAAAATTAAACTGTATAAGCTATTTTACTAACATGCTAAAAAAGAAAAATCATGTAATCATATCAATTGGTGCAGAATACCAAAACAAAAACCAAGGCAAACCTGACAGTCATAAGTACTGGTGAGGATTTAGACAATTCTGAATGCTGATGAGGCAAACCTGACAATACTAAGTGCTGGCGAGGATTTTGAGCAATTGGAACTCTCATACATTGCTGACAGGAGTGAAAAGTGATATAGCCAATCTGGGGAGCCACAGATTTAACCAAATGACCCAGCAATTCTCTCCTGGGTATTTACACTAGGAAAATAAAAATGTCTCTATACTATCTTTGCAATTGCCTGTTTCGCAACTGTAATTATTTCAAAGTAAAAGATGGGGAAAACAATTAAAAGACCAGCTACAGTCAGGGCCAGGATTGAGAGCAAAGTCTGTCATCTCTTATCAAGAGCTAAATTACCATATTGACTCCTCCAGAAACTTAATATTGCTCTTTCAATCTCAAAAATGCCAAATGTAGGTATCAAAACTAGGGAACGTCTCATCTTTCACCCTGCTTGAATTTTAGAAGCACCTGGACCCAATTTCGAGAGGTGCAGGTGTATTCCTTGGTTCATTGCGGTTGTATTTGTGGAAGGGTTTAAGGCAGCACGTGCCCTTTGGTGCAGTCAGCTTGTGATCCAAATAATGCTGACAGCAGGGCATTGCCCAACATTGTCACAGTTATGGTAGAAAATCCAAACATTGGTGTATCCTAGAGTTAACGCAACCTCAGAACCATTGAATGCTAGAACTGGAAAAGCTTTTTATAAAATATTATTCTCACACTTTTACTGATGAGAAAAGTTTGTTTTGGGAGATATTGTGACAAACGTGAGATCACACAACTGATTCGTGGCTGAGCTGAGCAAAGAACACATCTCCTCTGGCTGTTAGTATGTGACTGTTGGTAGGAACGGTCCTGCCAGAGCCCCCGTTCTGAGAATTGCGTTTCTAAAGTGTGTTGGGACTGCTGCATGACTGGTCACGAATGCCTTCTCTATTTAGACTTTCTGTATTGAAAAGGTCGTCTTATTAAAGTGTGTGATTTTATGAAGTTGCCAGTCTGAGAGTGCATTATTGCCAACCTCAGGGTTATGTATCTGTAGGTGTTAACACACTGGACTCCAAGATCCCAGTTTTATAGTTGATGTCTTACATCTTATCATTCCGTTCTTTTCTCTCTTTTTATAGCATATAACTGAGCATTGTATTGCTTATAGTGAACATTTTCCCCCTTCTCTAGAGATGGGAATTCCAGAGTTTGTGGTCACCAAGATGTCACAACACTAACGATCTGCCTCTTGGCATACTTGGCATAATGGCCACAAATGGATGAAATCAAATTTTCTGAATCTCTTCAGTTATGAATGTTATCTTCTCCCAGTGCTGTTTTAGGTATTAGTTCAGGGGAAATAATCAGAACAAACAACTAAATTTTCCGAATATAATAAAAATTATAATGACAACCATTTGTGAGTGTGATTCCATTCCAGGAACTGTGTTAAACCCTTAATCTGAGGAACAAACTTTAGTAGTAAGTTCTTTTTCCTTTCTTTTTTTTTTTTTTTTTTTGGTGCTAGGGATCGAACTCAGGGCCTTGTGCCTGTGGGGCAAGCACTCTAACCACTGAGCTAAATCCCCAGCCCCTTTAGTAGTAAGTATTGTCGCCATTTTACAGATGAAGAAATCGAGGCTTAGACAGTTTACCTGTAGCCACAGAGTTAGTACATGATAGAGATCTATAGCCAAAAATACTCACTTTATAAAAGTTTTGTTGTTGTTCTGCTTTTTTCTTTAGAAACAGAACCAAGATTCTTGACATAAGAATCTAAATATACCTTTCAAATAAAAAAGGGGTTTCGTTGGATTTTTAAAAAATATTCACAACCCTTGCCTGAACACTCTCTTCACCTAGCACTGAGTGGCATACAGTCAGCCTTCCGCATCCTTCCATGTCTTACATTCCACGTCCACAGATTCAGCCAATCTTGGAAAATATTCAGGGGAAATGCATCTGTACTGAACATGTACAGACTTTTTTCTTGTCATTATTCCCCAAACAATACAGCATAACAACTATTTACAGTATTTATATTGTGGTAGATGTCATAAGTAATCTAGAGATGATTTAGAGTACATGGGAGGATTGCACAGTTTATACACAAATACATACCACACTACTGTATATAAGGGACTTGAGCATCCTTGTATGTGGGTATCTGTGGGGACCCTGGAGGCAGTCGCCCATGAATACTGGGAGTCTACTGTGCTTCCAGAGCAGGCTGCTTCAGTGTTTGCTTGCCTTCCTAGATATTGCCATTGGTATTCAAAACCACCAAATGACAGAAGGAGTTTGGTATAGGTGATAACTGAGCATCTTCTGAAGAATTGATAGAAGTGGCTTTTGGCTCTCTAGGCAGAATCCATATGTGTTTTAGAATTATGTGCATTATGGTTTGGGGGCAAGCATCTAAACCCATTATTATCCTCTCTGCCCCTCTCTGGTGAGAGGTGAAATTGGGTTCTCCAAAAAAGCAAACAAATGAAACCCCCAAAACCAAACTCCATAGAGCCAGAAGGAAGTTTTACAGAGGTGATCCACAGTTGAGGTGATCCATTCCACTCATGTAGCAAAATGAAAATCCAGATTTTCCAGAAGACAAAGTAGACTTTCAGGGCTGGCTTTCAAAATTATCTTTCATAGAAAATTTTAAATAGCCAGTTATATTTCTGCATCTGCAGTCTTTCTGCATCTGCACTCATCCAGAAACTTTTCATGCCCAGTTTTTTAGGGGACATATTTGCATGTAAAGCTGGATACCTATGTAAAACAAAAGCTCCACTGTCATCCTGATAGGGTGTTCACAGGATAGAGACTATAAAGCTGACATTGTTGAGATTTCCATAATCGTTATGAAGGTAAAACTAAAGAAATTTTTGAAGCACCAAGAAGACAGTTTATTGTCATTTTCTGAAAGTGGTAGAAAGAAGCCCAAAGCTCTTTGGAGGTTGTAGTGAACCTTCTCCTTGTCCTCAAGACAAGCAGGGAGGTGTGTCTGTGATTCTAGGGGAAAGGAGGCAAGTGTGTTTTCCACATTCTTGTGACTTATATATGTATTCATTAAGTTGAATCAAATGTTCAGCAGTGGCACTAGAAGAGGGGAGTAGGAGTACTATGAAGGTGAAAAACAATCCTATTGTTTCCTATAGGATCTCTCATTTAGAGTGTTTTCTTTATAGATGTTCAGCTTGCTATAACATCTCTCAAAAATGGTTTGAAAATCCAACAGAAGAGGTAACATGATGTTACTTCCTGAAAACACGTTAAGGAAATGTTCGTAGGGCTTTGCTCTGTGAAGAGCTTTACCATTCACCATCTCAATGCCCAGAGTGTGTCCTGTGCATCACTTAGAGTCTCCTCACTTGGGAACTTGTCAGAAACTGGGGCTCTTGTAAGGCCTCACTTTAGACCCAGGCAATCAGCCTCCGTGTGTTAACAAGGTCCCCTGTGATGCTTGTGCACGTGAAATTTAGAGAAGCCTCAGTCTGCAAAGTCCTTTTATGTACCTCGTCTCCCCCGGCCAGTGTAGCGTGAATGCAGGAAAAGGTGATGGCGACCTTACTGCATGCAGGAATCATCTCCCTTAGCGTGTGGGGAATAGTAGTGATGACAGCAACTGCTATTCTTCAGGTTCCCCGCCGGGCGCCAGGCACTGTCCACTGCTGATTAATTTCGCCTCATCTTCACCAAGCCTCATGAGGAGGTATTATGAACTGTGTTTCACAGTTGAGGAAAATGAAGCCCAAGAGGATAAGTAACTTGCCTAAGATCACACAGCCAAGAAATGCTAGAGCCCGGGCAGTTGCCTGACCTCTGAGCCCTCGCTCTTTCCAAGCATTCGAGAACCTGCTAGGATGAGAAAGGGATTACAGCAGTGGATTTCAGCCTTGGCTGCATTTCGGAATTACCTGGGGAGTATTTCAAAACACTAATGTCCACCTGCAGAGATTCTGATTTAATTGGTCTGAGGTCTGGGCCTGGCATTGGGAACTTTTAAATCTCCCTCTGTGATTTTAATTTGTATCTTAGCTAGGTTGAGACCTCTGGTTTACAGACTAGCTGAATGTTTGGCCCTGTTGACAGACCCTCCATCCATAACAGCTCACCTGCTCTAGTTCATTTACTGCGTGAGTGTACTTTGAGATTGCTGGCATCAGGAATTCTGGAGTTGTGGCATAAATACCAAACATTTGTTGCATTGTTATAGCCAACAATAACACTGTGTTCCGGGAAAGACAAATTGATAATGGTCATCCAGATCTTGTTAAATGCCTAAAGACATGTTTTGCACTCTTTATGATGAGTACTGTTCTCTTAACATGGTGGGTTCTTTAGCTTTCTAACTTCACACACAGCTGGGCCTTCGTCTCCAAGCATCACTTCCTCAGGGTCTTTTTAGGTCTGTAGGTGGGTCTCGGCCCACTTTGTATGACCAAAAAGCAGATACTAAGGTTCCAATCCTACTCCATCATTTGGTGACAGGAGTTGGCTATATTCTTTACAGAAGCATTAGCTTTAATCCTCACCTTATCCTATTTCTCAGGTAAGCAAATTAAAGTTCAGAGAAATTAAGCAATTTACTAGAACTGCAATTCAATTCAAAATAACTCCAAACAGCTCATCTCTTTATAACACTTACTAATAGAAAAGAGAATCTAGCCCTAGAGAGCCAATCCCTGGGAAATAAAGTTAGCTCAACAAAGATTCAGGAGGCCCTGGTGTGGGCCAGACTCTGAGCTAAGTTCCAGGGATCTAGAAATAAAGAAGCTAAAGTCATTTTGTTCATGGAGCTCACAGTCTCAAGGGGTAGATAAATGAGTGAGTGCAGTGCTATCCAGTGGAAAGAATATGCAACACACATATGCCCGTTACATTTCTCTAGTGGCTGCATTTTTAAAAGTAAAAAGGGTGAAATTAATTTTAATAATATTTTGTTAACACAATATATAAAAATGTTATTTCAACATATAATCAATAAAAAATCTAATGACATTTTACACTATTTTTCTCATACTTAGCTTAGAAACCCTGCATCTATTTCAGGCTACAATTCAGGCTAGCAACATTTCAAGTGCTCAGCAGCCCCCTGTGGTACTGGCTGCCATATTGGTCGACATACCTGTAGAGAAACACATGTGTGGCTGTTGGCTGCTATGTTGGACAAGACCATGTAGAGAAACACATGTGGCCAGTGGCTGCAATGCCAGGCAGCACACCTCTAGAGAAGCAACATGTGGCCAGCAACTGCCATATTGACTAGGACCATCTAAAGAAATACATGTGGTCAGTAACTACCATGTTGGATAGGATCGTCTAGAAAAGCACATATGGCCAGTGGATGCCATATTGGAAAGCACCATCTAGAGTGAGGAAAGCACATTTCTGTGTGAAGGAGCAGAGATTAGGGAAGGATAATTGTTTGTTGCCACCATTTTTTTCTTTGAAGGGCACATAAAGCCCCATATTGGGATAAGTATATTGCTGCGTTCCCTAGGCTATCCTGATGCACTTATTGAAATCATGCATCATGCTTCTTAGTGACCTTCAGTTGTAAATCTCATACATCAAAATTTCAGCAAAATGACTATAATTCCAATTCTTAACCAGATCCTTTTCCTAGCCCAGCCAAGAGAAAGACTACCTATTGCTCTAAGGCCCAATGACTCAGTGATTCCTTCTGTCTGTAACAAATACCTTTAATAGGA
>PVJO010026009.1:7416-21902 GCA_004026905.1 Hystrix cristata
AAAAAAAAAAAAAAAAAAAAAAAAAAAAAAAAAAAAAAAAAAAAAAAAAAAAAAAAAAAAGAGCAAAAAAAAAAAAAATAGAGCAGCTTAGGAAAATGATGGAAACCATAAATGCCCAACACAGGAAAGAAATGGAATCCATGAAACAGATTCAAACAGATATCCAGGAAATTAAAAATTCCACCAAAAGTATAGTCGGTAGAATGAAACGATGCTAAGATAGAATTTCAGATATAGAAGATAAAATTGTGATTAATGATTGAGAAAAGAAAGAGTTCTTAAATGGTAAGGGACCATGAAAAATCAATGCACCAGCTGCTAGACAACACAAAGAAAAATGACATAAGATTGAGCAGAGTCAATGAAAAAGCAGGGGATAGTACAAATGACACAAAAAATCTGTTCACAGAAGTAATGGCAGAAAACTTCCCAAGTATGGAAAAAGAACTTGACATACAGAGAAGTGAGGCAGAACTCCAATTAGAACTCCAATTAGCCATGATCAACAAAAATCTACCCCAAGGAATATAACAGTCAAGATTCCAGAAATTCAACACAAGAACAGAATATTGAAAGCTGTTAGAGAAAAGAAACAAATAACCTATAAAGGAAAGACCATCAGAATAACAGCAGACTTCTCAACACAAACCTTCAAGTCAAGGAGAGCTTGGAATGCAGTATTTCAAGCCCTAAAAGCAAACAACCTTCAGCCTGGATTCACGTACCCTGCAAAACTATCTTTCAAAATTGATGGAGAAGTAAGTACTTCCATGACAAAGAACACCTGAAGAGATTCATGACCACCAAACCAGCACTCCAAAAATATTCTGAAGGACATTCTGGAAAGAGAAAATGAGAACTAGAACTCCAGGAATCACAACAGAATGAATCCCTCAGGCAAGGCAAATAATTAAACAGAAGGGAAAACTAGAAAGCCAACAACAGGTAAATAGTATGACAAGAATAAGTCAACATATGTCAGTTATAACCATCAATATAAATGGTCTCAATTCACCAATCAAAAGAAGCAGACTGGCAGAATGGGTCAAAATGCAAGACCCAACAATATGCTGCATACAAGAAATACACCTAATTCAAAAAGAAATTCATAGACTGAAAGTCAAAGGTTGGAAAACCATACTTCATATGACAGGAACCCAGAAAAAAGCAGGGGTAGCTATTCTATTTACAGACACGGTGGATTTCAAGCCAAGACTCATTAAGAGAGACAAAGAAGGTCACTACATCCTTGTAAAGAGAACAATCCAAGAAGAAGAGATGACAATCATGAATATATATGCACCAAATTCCAGCATGCCTAACTATATACAACAAATATTAATGGACATGAAAAACCAAATAAGCACTAATACGATTGTAATGGGAGGGACTTCAGTACCCCACTGTCACAAATAGACAGATCCACTAGACAAAAAGCCAACAGAGAAATATCAGACCTAAACCATTTTGAACAAATGGACCTGGTAGATGTATACAGAACATTCTACCCCACAACATCAGAATACACATTCTTCTCAGATGCACATGGGACTTTCTTCAAAATAGATCACATACTAGCTCATACAACATGCTTAAGTAAATGCAAAGGAACTGAAATTATCCCATGCATACTCTCAGACCATAGTGCATTGAAACTGGAAATAAACAGCGAAAGGAACCACAGAAACTTCATGAACACATGGAAATTAAATAGCAGCCTCCTGAACAGTCAGTGGGTCACAGATGAAGTTAAAGAAGAAATTAGACAGTTTCTACAATTGAACAATAATGCCAATACAACCTACTATGAAAGCAGTCCTACAAGGGAATTTTATAGCATTGAACTCTCATATCAGAAAAACAGAGTGAGCTCAAATAAACAACCTAATGTTCAACCTCAAGCTTCTAGAAAAAGAAGAGTAAGTGAAACCCAAAGTTCTTCCATCAAATTTCTGTTCCCCATTTTTTGCTAATCTATTCCCACTCCTCTCTAATTAGCTCACCTCAGCAGTTTCTGATTTGGCTTTGTGGTGTTTCTTTCTGCAAAAATGGGCAGATAAACATACACTTTCTTCTGTATATGTATATGCAAAACTCACGTAAATTATGGTAAAATATTATGACCATGATAAATGAGTAGTGGACAGGAACACATAATTTTCTTTTTTTGGGGGTGCTGGGGATCGAACTCAGGGTCTCACTCTGCTAGGCAAGCATTCTAACCACTGAGCTAAATTCCCAGCTGGAACACATAATTTTCAAAAGAAAAACATTAATGTGGAAATAAACATTTGTACTCAATTTTGACCCCCAAATTTAAATAAGATACTGATTTTGTATATTAAATTGACAAAAGTTTCATATAATGCTTTTTCCCTTCAGAAAACACTTTGCGGAAAGCAATGTGGAAATACACTTTAATAGTTTTGTTTTTGTCTTTGTTTTTCAGTGCTGGGGATTGAACTCAGGACCTTGCACTTGCTGGGCAAGTGCTCTACCACTTGAGCTAAATCCCCCAATCCCCGCTTTACTAGTTTTGTCATAATCTTTGGACTAGTAATCTACATTTAAACTAAAAGTATATATTAAAGAAGTAATCAGAAAACTAAATGCCAATCTATACACCATAGTTTTTTCATGTAGTAATAATGTAAATAAATTAAAATAGCTTTTAAAAATGTGTGGATATGGGCTGGGGATTTAGCTCAGTGGTTAGAGTGCTTGCCTTGCAAGCATAAGGCCCCAAGTTCGATCCCCAGCTCAAAAAAAAAAAAAAAAAAAGTGTGGATAGTAACTAATATATATATAAATTGAAATATAGTGAAATGACAGAATGATGGTCTATTTCAATGGCATAGGAAAATGCTTTAAAATAAGCGTGGAGGAAAAAGAGGACTTTCAAGAGGTGATTGAGGTGAAGTAAGCTGTCATACCCTACATCTCTCAGTAATAATTACAAGCTAAAGCTCTGGTTAAGATACACCTGGGGTCTCTCTTGCTCTTTTTTTTGGTGCTGGGGATTGAACTTAGGGACCTGTGCTTGCTAGGCAAGCGCTGTAACCACTGAGCTAAATCCCCAACCCCCACAAGAATTGCAGTGAGTAACATTGGGCAGCAAAAAAGGAGAGAAACCTTTTTTTTGGCCAGCAGATCAGGAGAGGAAGATGATTTGAGCATGACAGTGTGACAAATTCTAAAGAGGGGAGTACTGAATAGGGAACCTCGTAATTCTGAGTCTAAACTGCCACTAGTCGGGGCTGATACTGGAGGAACAGATATATGGGATAGACCGAAAGTCACATGGCAAAGGTTTCAAGAGCTGAACTTCAGCACACTTCTACTGAATCCTACACTCCTAAAACTGAACTGAAATTAGAACCATGCACTCAGATAGAAAAAATAATTAACAGCATAAAAGAAATAAGCAGTATTCTCTAGAAGATTTTAACAAGACCTAGAGTCTCAACTAATATTTAGGCAGCCAGCCTTACCACACATTAAAAAAGTCCAGAACACAATCCAAAATACTTGACATATGGAAAAACAGAAAAATGTTATAAGTTTCCAAGGGAAAAAGACAACCGATGTTGGCTGGGGATTTAGCTCAGTGGTTACAGTGCTTGCCTCGCAAGCACAAGGCCCTGAGTTCGATCTCCAGCACCAAAAAGAAAATTAAAAAAAGACAGCATACTGACTTCAAGATGACATAAACGTTAGAATTATCAAGCACTTCAAAGCAGCTACTAGAATTATGCTACATGAGGCAAATAAGCTTTATTAAAAGATATAACTTCACAGACAAGAAAAATAAACAATCAGCTGGGGATTTAGCTCAGTGGTTAGAGTGTTTGCCTTGCAAGTGCCTGGCCCTGAGTTCAATCCCTGGCACTAAAAGAACAAAAACAAAACAACAACAACAAAAAAACCAACAAAAAAGAAATATGAACAATCAGAAAAGAAACAAATGGAAATCTTTGAAGAATGCAATATATAAAATAAAAGGTTCAGCTCATGTGCTCAGTATCAGAATGGAGACGACAAAGGAAAGAAACAGAATTTGATGGTTGCCCAATGGAGAATATTCCTTCTGAAAAATGGGAGGAAGAAAGATTGATACAATGAACAGAGTCTCAGCAACCCAGGGAACGATATGAAAATGTGTAATATTTATATCATTGGAGTGCCAGAAACATCTTGATTCTTGCAGGTGTGAGAATTTAGGCCAAGTGGAAATTTCCTTCCAGGCAGAAATTCCTAAGGCACATTCAAAAGAAAAAAAAAAGACAGCTGGGCCTGGTGGCGCACACCCGTAATCCCCGCACTTGGGAGGCCGAGGCAGGAGGATTGCTGCAAATTTGAGGCCAGCCTGGGCTACATGGTGAGTTCAAGGCCAGCCTGAATTATAGAGTGAGACCCTGTCTCAAAAAACCTAAAAACAAACAAGCAAACAAACCTGAACAGTGCCCTATCTATTAAAGAAATTGAGCCAGATGTGGTGGTGCACGCCTGTAATCCCAGCACTCGGGAGGCTGAGGCAGGAAGATTGCTATGAGTTCAAGGCCAGCCTGGGCTACATACTGAGTTCAAGGCCAGCCGGAACTACATAGCCAGACTCTGTTTCAAAAAATAAACAAACAGGGTTGGGGATTTAGCTTAGTGGTCAGAGTGCTTGCCGAGCAAGCCCAAGGCCCTGAGTTCAATTCCCCGCACCACACGCGCACACACACACACACACACACACACACACACAAATAAATAAACAAAACAAAACAAAACAATAACAACAAAAAAAGAAATTGAATTCATAGTTAAAGCCTTTTACAAAGGTAAAACTCTAGGGGCTGGGGATTTAGCTCAGTGGTAGAGTGCTTGCCTAGCAAATCCAAGGCCCTGAGTCTGATCCCCAGTACCCCCCCAAAAAATAAATAGCCCAATATTTTTAATCAGCTCTTTAAAATATATTTGATTGCTCTTGAGATGAAAGGTGGTAATTATCAGAATGACAGAGGGCTTTATGAAGCAATTTTGTAATGCTTATTAAAATTTGAAAACAACGTTTGTATTAATATGGCGGGTTTTCTAAACTGAGCTTGTAAACCTGCAGGTGCAAACGTGGGAGTGTTCAGCAGTGTTGAGCGGTATTTCAACTCTGAGGCTGAGCAGGTGGCCTTTGGTTACTGAGGTCCATTGTTAGACCAGCAGCTATAAAGTCTGCCAGGCCAAGTTGTTAATGCAGTGCGTAACTATCTATACTAAACTACTAAATCTATCAATTAATTTTTTTGTTGTTGTTGCTGGGGATCACGCTCAGGGCCTTGTGCTTGCTAGGCAAGCACTCTAACCACAGAGCTAAATCCCCAGGTCCTATCAATCAATTTTTAAATAACATATGCTTTTCTGTTTATGTAAGTAATATGTGCCCATTTGGGAAATTTACGACACAAAAAGATATAGAAAAAATTAAAATCCTTTTTCCCAGAGATAGCTCAGTGAATGGCTTGTTGTTTCTTATCTATAATTATTATACACTTACATTTGAATCCATTATTGTTTCTTAAGCAAAGTAATACATGGACATAACTAAACATATATTTGATTTTTTCCAAATATGTATTGTTTTTAGAACACAATTGTATTGTTTTAGCATAGTGCTGTTTTGTGATTTTTTGCAAGCTAGATGCCCAAAAATATTTTAAAATACAATGACTGACTTTAGGCAAAAGAAACATCCTTTAAAATTTTAAGCAATATGTTAAAAACAAAGTATTACAAAATTAAACCCACTGTAATTTAGAAGTAATGTTTAAAAACACTAAATGAGCATTCCTTCATAGATAAGAGGATACACAGGTGAAAATATATAGAGTACAGGTAGACAGAAATACAGTATTTATATCAAATGATGTCATCTTATACGCCACTGACAATAAAAAGTATTATGTACAATTTTACTTAATTTAATGAAGGTCAGCATTGAGTCCAATCGCTTGATTTGATTTGCCTCTCACCCAACTCTGAGACTAGAATCGTGGAAAGAATCAAATTCGTGAACCGAGGCACGCTGTTACATTTGTTCCATGCTACCACCCGGGCCTCGCAGGCGGGCTTTGGAAGGTGATTGGCTCACGCAGGCTACACTCAGGGGTGGACTGGTGAGCGGCTGCAGCGGCCTGGAGGGTTCCTCCCCTCCCCTACCCCTCCTCGGCCAAGCCGCTTCTGGGCTGCGGCGCGGGGAGCCTGTTCCTCAGCCGGCCTCTACACACCTGAGCTTGTGCCCCATCCAGTGAAAGCCAAAATGAACCTTCCTGCTGTCCGTTGTGCGTCTCCTATCGGGTCTCAGTAGTGAGAAGGTGGCTAAGACAATAGTTGAACACTGTTTTGGCATTCTTATGAACGCAAGAAAGTAAAGTAAAAACTGGTAATTATTAAGCCAGATGTGATGGCGCACACCTGAAATTCCAGCAGGCCCGGAAGCTGAGGCAGGAGGATCACAAGTTTGAGCCCAGCGTGGGCTTTAGTAACTTAGTGAAACTGTCTTGAAAGTTAAAAAACAAAGTCAAAAATAAAAAAAGGGTGGGATGTAGCTCAGTAGGAAGATTTAATTCCCAATCCCACGAAAAAAAAATTACTTAACCAATTTCTAATCAAATTAAGAACAATGAAGACAAGTTTATCACTATTTTATTTCAAAAATTCTCTGAAGGCTCGAGTTAATGATTAAGAAACTAAAATAATTAAACAGTAGGAAGAAAATCTTTTTCTGTATGTAGATTTTATAAATTAGCCAGGCATGATCAAAGGTGCATATCTGTAACCCCAGCATTCTGGGAGACTGAGGCAGGAAGGTCATAAGTTTGAGTCCAACCTGGGCCCTAATGACAAGAATGTCTCAAAAATTAAAAGAAGCGCTGGGGATTTTAGCTCAGTGGTAGAGCACTTGCCTAGCAAGGGCAAGGCCCTGAGTTTGATTCCCAGCATCACTACTCCCCCCAAAATTTCTAAGAATTAAATCCTCTGTACTGAAAAAAAAAAAAAGTATACCTAGGAAACTCAGCCAGTTTATTAGAGACTGCTGCTAAAATTCAGCCTGTGTTAATTAATATAGTCAGGTTTATCTTGTGCGGTTCGCAACAGTCATCTTAGAGCCAGGAGAGCAAATATCACATGCTGAAGGTGGCAGAGTGGAAAAAGTGAAGGGATTCAATTCCTTGACATCCTTGGACAGGTGCACCGTCTTGGGATGCAGCTTTCACATTCGTCCTCCCCTCCGCCCCCTCACTCCCTCCTTTTCTCAATATATCACTCAAGCTGGTGTCAAACTCGTGGGCTCAAGTGTCCTCCTGCCTCAGCTTCCTGAGTGGCTGGGACTCCAGGTGTGTACCATTGTCCCTGGCCACACGTCTCATGTGGGTCATAAATTCTTTCCTTACTTAAGTCACCATTACATTTTCCATTACTGTTAGCCAAAAGCAGTTCCATCAGATAGAGATCTTTTCCACTCTGTCCACATGGATTTCCAGAGCCTGGAATACTGCTGACATATAATATATAGTTGATAACTGTATGTTAAATACATAAATGAATTTGTAGATTTATCTTACCTGGGGTTCAGCGAACTTTTTCAACATCAGACTCAAGCTCTCCATCAATTTGAGAAATGTGAAAATTTGTATATTTTTTTAAAAAATTACTTAATTTATGCTGGGTGTGGTGGTGCATGCCTGTAATCCAGCACTCGGGAGGCTGAGGCAGGAGGATCACTGCGAGTTTGAGGCCAGCCTGGGCTACATAGTGAGTTCAAGGACAACCTGAACTACATAGTGAGACCCTGTCTCAAAAAAAAACAAACAAACAAAAATTATTTAATTTTTATAACTTTTTTAATGAGACAGGGTAGCTTAGGCTGGCCCCAAACTCTAAGGATAGGAATGATTTCTATTTTTAAATTATGTATATTTAAGGTGTATGACATGATGTTTTAATATATGTAAACATAGTCAAATTATCACAATAGTCAAGTAAATTAAGATATTCATCATCTAACACAATTACATTTTTTAACAGTGGGTGAGAACACTTACCATCTACTCGCTTAGAACATTTCTAGTATATACCACCATAGTCTTCATGATGTGTATTAGATCTTCAGATTTATTCATCCTACATAACTGGAACTTTTTACTCTTTGGCCTTCCTTCCCGTTTCCCTCCAGTCCTACCCCGACACTGGTAATCTGTGGGAGTTCCGGACACCTACTCCCTGTTAGATACATAGTTTGCAAACATCTCCTCTCGCTGTCTTGGCTGCCTTCTCATTTTGCTGTTTCCTTTGCTCCATGAATCTTTTTGCTTCATGTCATCCCACAGAAATTTCTCTTTGAAAACGTTCTCTCCCCCTTCGTTATGTTTCCTGGGTATTAGACGTTTCCTGAAGTGTCTGGTGGCCCTTGGCTATTTGCTCTATTTAAGATTTTTGGGCTGGGGATTTAGCTCAGTGGTTAGAGTGCTCGCCTTGCAAGCACAAGAACCTGAGTTTGATCCCCAGCACACACAAAAAAAACAAAACTCCAAGTAAAGAAAGGTTACTGTAGGTCATGCCGGAGAATCTAGCATGCACAGGTCTTTGTTGGCACTTTGGAGTCTTCCAGGGCTAGCCAGGCGGTCTTTGTCTTTTTAAATCTCCGTCTCTGGGTAGTAGGCCTGAGGACAGAGGTCAGGGACTTGGCCCTGGGGAGTTGTCCAAGTTCAGATGAGTGGGGGGGGGTCCCATAGCCTCAGTCATACTATTTGTATTATTACTGTCCATTATTCTCTCTGTTACAGTTGTGTTACAGCAGAGTGAGCCAGAAATAGTCCAGGTTCTCGTGTATGACGAGGAAAGAATTCCAAGCGTACACTCCGTAGTAGGTAGAAGGTAGGTACATTTATTGGAGATCTCCAGGAAGGCAGCAGCTGGGACGAGTGAAAGGGAAAAGGGCCACAAAGCACACTCCAGTGAAGAGCGGAAAGAGAATGGCTTGTGTGCTAACTCAGCCTGCTTGAATTTAAAGGGCAGCCATGTCTGACTTCTAGGTGCCTCCCCCTGAGTTTCTCACTGGTGCCCGAACCCTGCCCCCTAGGGCGAGGCGATTACTTAGGCTTTTTGTTCTTATGTTTTGTCCCTCCTTTAAGAAGATGGAAGCCTGGATAATCCTTAAAATAGTGTTTATATTTTGTGCTTCCTCTAAGAAGATGGGGCATAGATAATCTTCAAGGTGTTTATGTTTATAGTTGAGATTTTGGGGAAGGGAGTGGCTCACTCAGCTCCTTGTTTCTAACTGTACTATTCCATTTGGTGGGTGAGAAGTATGAGCCCTGGCTATGCCAGCGTCACAAACCTACAACACATGGTCCACAGACCGCAGCAATGTGACTTGGGAAATGTAATTTGTAAACATTACCCTGTCCAATTGAAACCCAACCTGAATCTTAGGAAGAGGCCTGGGTGATTTGCGTGCACATTAGTCATAGGGTCCTGGGTATGGTGGTGCATGCCTGTAATCCCAGCACTCGGGAGGTTGAGGCAGGAGGACTGCTGAGCGTTTGAGCCCAGCCTGGGCTACATAGTGAGTTCAAGGCAGCCTGAACTGCATAGCAAGGTGCTGTCTCAAAAATAAAAAACAAACAAACAAAAAATCCCCAACAACAAAACCAAAGAAAAAGGAATGGAGGCAAGGGTTATTTAATAAAGAAAAAGTCCATAGAAGGTTGGCAAGAATTAGTGAGTGAGAAGGGACCACAAGACAGAGAGAAAGCTGAATTAAGTATGGATAAAAAGTAAATAGTTGCACTATTGCTAGAAATACAAACGTGAGAACAGAGTGGCAAGTTGGTGATAATGACACGGTGTTTTAGTTACTTCGTTTGTTTGTTTTTGATTTTTTGAGACCGGGTCCTGCTGTGTAGTCCAGGTTGGCCTTGAACTCATGGCAAGCCTCCTGCCTCAGCTTCCCAAGTGCTAGGATTACAAGTATGCACCACCATGTCTAGTTTTTACTTGCTTGTTGCTAAGCCATAGTACCTAACACCCATGCTTTAAAGGAGGAAAGGTTTATTTTGGTTTTGGTCCATAGTCGGCTGGCTCCAAGGCAAGGTGGCATGGCAGAGAAAGCACTCAGGGCAGGGTAGGCAGGAAGCAGAGCGAAATCAAGGGAGGAGATGAGGTATACACCATCCAGACCTCACCCATAGTGGTCTATCTCTTCCCTCCAGGCTTCACCACCCAGCACCACACCCAGCTATAAACCCATCAGTGGCCCAATTCATTGATGAGTATCACACATCCATGATCCAGTCACCTCCCCAAAGCCCCACCAATGAGCACATATGGCTTTGGGGGGACCCCTAGGTATAAACCGTAACAGGAAACAAGATTAAAATTGTTGAACTGGACTTGGTGTGGCTGCAAATATTTAGCACACAGTTAAGAATCTCTGGCTGGAGATGTCTCAGGGGTGAAGTAATAGATTTTAAAGTCATGTGCCTGGAGGCGGCCGCTGAAGGAATGGTAGTTATTGAGATACTCTGCCCGACTATATAATTTTGGGGGCATAACATTGGGTTAATATACTTGCTTCACAAGCACGAGGCCCTGGGTTAGATCCCCAGCACACACACACACACACACACACACACACACACACACACACACAAAACAACAACAACAACAAATTGGGTTGATAAACACATACCATAATTTTCTAATGTAAATTTGTACTTTAGAATTATAGTAACAACCAAAACTAGCTGTGCATCTCAGTAGCAGTGCCTGGGGGATACAGGAAGCAATTTTTGTGTTTACCCATTTGGTACAATGCTTGGCAAGGTGTGTGCACCTGTGCAAAAGTGTCAAACTGGGATTTTTACCCACACAATGCTCCTTGTAATATTTTTTTTTTCATGTTTCCCTGAGCCCCACAGAGGCTAAAATACACCGGCACCATTCTTCTGTTATGTAAATATGTACTTTAGCATAGTGGAATGTGGGTGTGGCTCACAGTAGCTGGCCCTGGGGAAACATAGAGCCCATCTGTGCATTTACTCACTTGGCAGATGAACGGCAGGGTGTGTACAGGAGCTCCAAAGCAGCAACAGGTGAGTTTTACCCACAAGATGATCGTTGTTAATTTTCTGTGCATTTAGGATTTATTGTAAAAAAAGGTCTCTTTTGATTTTTCTGGTAGAAGTAGCCCAATCAGTACAATGGCACATGAAAAACTAGATTTGCAAGTTTTGGAGGAGGCAGAAAGTGAATGTTCAGGAGACTCATGCACGGATGACGATGATGATGATGACGACTTTGACGCTGGCCACGTGAGCCAAAGTTCCTGTGACAGTGAAATGGAGCGAGAATCAACCGACACAGGCATGGGGAAGGCAGACCTCCTTGATTCAGATGATGAAGAAAACAGCAATGTGAGTACATATTTGACTAGTTGAAATGGTACAAAATTGTCATACAACCAAATAGAACAATCCAATCTTACAACTAGGTCCAAAAATATAAGGAGGATCTTGGCAGGGGTGAAACGTGTTGGGTGGAATGACAGCACTGCCACTCAATGTTGGAAATTGTTTGTAACAGATGAAGTGCTACAAGATGTTGTACACAAATGCTGAAATACAAGGAAATACACAAATGCTGAAATAGAAGTAAAACATTCTGTATGCACCAATATCCATACTCAAAAATGTGTTTATTATGATGCCTCGCGACCTGAACTGCGAGTGCTCATAGGTCTGCTGTACTTAGCAGGGCTTTCTCATGGTAATCACAGGAATGTAAAAGACTTATGGAGAAGCAATGGGTGTAGGCCTGAGGTTTGTAGAATGACAATGACACTGAGGAGATTTGGTTTCCTTCAAAATTGCCTGAGGTTTGATGACAAAGTCACCCTCCAAGAAAGAAAAAGAAGTGATAATCTGGCTGCTATCCGCTCATTGTTTGAGAGATTTGTGGGTAACTGTCAAAGAATTTACATGCCATCTTAATACATGACTATTGACGAACATCTTGCAGCATTTCATGGTTGCTGTAGGTTTAGGCAGTATATGCCAAAAAAATACAGTATAAAAATATATGCCCTGGTAGATGCAAAGACATACTATACTTTCAATTTATAACTTTATCCTGGAACTCAGCCACCAGGTCCTTATTGGTATGGTAATAAACTGAATAACGTTGTGAACAGACTTGTGCTCCCATCATCCAAACTAGTTGGAATATGACATTTGACAATTGGTTTACCAATTTCCAAATGATGTTACATTTGCTAATGGAACACAAGTTGATCAGTGTAGGAACTATATGCAAGAACAGAAATTACAAATGAAATGTTGCAATTTCAAAACAGAGAATTGTATATTACAATGTTTGGATTTCAGAAAAATATAACATTGGCCTGGTATATGGCAAAGAAAAACAAACTGGTACTGCTGATATCAACATTGCACCATGATGGAAATACTGGTAGAGAAACTTCAACAAAACTGAAGCCTGAGCTTCTAATTTTCTACAAAACCAAAGGCAGAGTAGATGTTGTTGATGAGTTATGCAGCCACTATGATGTCACTGAAACACAAACTGTTGGCCAATAGTTCTGTTTTACTCCATCCTAAACATATGTAGCATAAGTAGTTCGATAATTTATGAAGAAAATGACAAGTGCAAAATATCATGGAGAAATTTGCTTAGAGGATTGGAACTTGTTATGACTTGTATCTACATGTCCCCCCAAAGACTATACAGTCATAGGTGGGCCTTTTTCAGGGGTTGGCTGGATCTGGAGTGTGTGATGCTGGGATTAAGGGTGTGCAATGACTAACTCAGTCTACTGATTGGTTTGGCACTGCCCTAATCCTGGTAGCCTGGGTAGAACATAAAACCGGCAGAAGAAGCTGCTTAGGTCCCTTCCTTGCTTGCTTTTGCTGCCTTCTGCCTGCCATGCACTGTTTCTCCACTGCGATGCCCTTCTGTCTGCCAGCCTCCCTTGGAGGCAGCCAACTATGGACTGAGACCTTTACAAGTTGTTACCCAAATCAAACGTTTCCTCCTTTCACTTTGGGTGTCGGGTATTTTGTCTCAGCAATGACAGAACAGTAACTAAGACAAGACTGGAACTCATAAGAAATCATTTACAGCAGAGGAAGAACAAAATGGTTCTGCCCAGGGAACTACACACAGAAAACTGTGGTGCACACTGGTGAGCCAACAGGTGAAGAGGCAGGTCCAGCATCACAAAGACACTCTATGACAACAGGAGAAACAAAACAAAAAGGTGTCAACTGTTCCTGCAAAAAGGCCAGGAAAGCAAAACACACGTGCTGTCAGTGTAAGCAATATGTGTATGTGGAACACGCTATTGTCATGTTTGAAGACGGCCTTATGTGTGATAACTGAAGTAAAGATTATCTTTGCTGTAGAGTTCTATTGGTGTTTTTGTATACATGCTGCTGAAGTGAGCTTTCTATTGGTGTTTTCAATGTAGTTCATATACGAATATATTTCTGTTGTTATTTTTTAGACTTTGTAAACCAAAAAACATTTGATATTGAAAATTTTGATGCTTTTTTGTAAATGTTCAATCAATATTAAAAATTCAATGCTTTATTTAAAAAATATTTTTCCTGTTAAGTACTCATTGCTTAATATAATAAAATTCATAAAATTTAAATTAATAATTCATCAATAGAAATATTCTGAAGAATAAACATGGGTATTATATACCCACCACAATGCCCCTTTAACACAGAATTGGTGTGATGCTGGGGATGAGAGGCCTAAAAAAAGAGCAGTCAGAGAGGGAGGAGGAGACTGTAGCATCTTTAAAACCAAGAGGATGGTGGATTTCTACTAGGGTACAATGCCATAAAGGTCAAGAGAAATCAGGTAAGATGCGTCTTAGCCCTAGTCAGATCAAATGATTGACATATTTTAAGAATGGCTTTCTGCGAGTGAAGCTGTATAGAGAGAGGTAGTCAGGAAACAGAAAATGTTCCATATCTTGAAAATTTCTGAGCCACTAGAGAGTCAGACAAGGTTATCCCACTAAGCCGTCCCCTAAGAGCACGTGCTTGTGACAACTACATAGTTACACATACAGCATTCATATAAATTTTTGCTTTTAATCCATCAATATGTTATACAGATACACGCATGGTTCTGGGATTTACAAAACTCTAGGTGAAAGTTAAATTTGAGACAAGATATACTCCTGTTTGGTCTTTTTTTTTTTTTTTTGGCCAAACTTTATGAGAATTCTCTTTTACATTTTCTCGGATCTATACCCACTTTTGCTGTGGACCTTTGTTTATCATTTTACTCCCTAGCCATTAAGGGTCAGAAACTTGCTTTTAAGCTCATTGGGCCTGCTCGTGGAGCCTTGTCCTGCCTCTGTGGCAGTAAAGCACTAATGGAGCGGAGAACCTGGCTGAGAGAAGCCGGTCCGG
>PVJO010026010.1:0-21753 GCA_004026905.1 Hystrix cristata
GCTCTGCACCCCCTTCCAAAGGGCCAATTCAGTGGCATAACCTTGGGGATTGGGGAGGGGCAGGCCTCAGCACCAAGGCTTCCTCCCCCTTCCAGCACTGTGTCTCTCGCCAACGCCCCGCCCAGCGCTTTCTCTCACCCAGGTAAGAGTCCCTCATGTCCACATGCTCCTGGGACACGTTGATGAATGTAGAGCTCCCACTTGGGGGGAACAGGAAGGCTCCTCCAGACCAGCTGTAGCTCCCTACGGCCCCCAGAACTGGTCCATCCTGAGAGGAAACGATTCCAAGTCTGAGCAGGCTGGAACAAGAAGACAGCCTAACCCAAAGAAATACCTGCTCCTGACTCCTCTCATCAGTTTGATTTTTCTTCTTCTTCCCAAGTCCTCACCAGTAGTGTCTGGGCCTCAGCTCCTAGTGTCTCTTGGTCCACTGCCACTGCCCCTGTTAGCCCCCCTCCCCACCGCCTTTCTGCCTTGTGTCTGCTCTGCCCACTCCTCTCCCAGCATTCGTTTTCCCCAAGCCCATTGGCATGCTGGAAGCCATCGCCGCCACGCCCCTCAGGACAGCACAGGCACAGACCCAATCCAACCTGTTCCAGAACACACCAAGCCTTTTCCTGGCCACCTTTCCCCCTTCTTTCAGCACCGCTCTCTGGAAGAATCAACCTTAAAATCTCAGAGGTCTTCCTCAGCACCCTCAGGAAGCAACACTCATTTTCTCCTCTCCATACTTTGCTGCCTTTTCAAACATTTGATTATGGAGAATTTAGAACATATATAAAAGTAGAAAGAAATGTCTAGTTTTGGTGATCAATTTAATGACTCATTCTGTTTCATTTCTACCACTCCCCACTCGGCCCAGTTATTTTGAAACAAATCTTTCTGGATACTTTAAAACTTTTCCCACTTTCAGATGAGCCTTGCTGCCTTGTCATCTCTCTGGTCGCAGTGTCTGGTCTTGCCCGCCTCTCCACTGCTCTCCTTCCTTGCCGTCCCTTGCCCATTCTACTATGTGCTGTTCCTGCACGGTCTCTCGTGGGGTTGTAGTCAGAGATCTGAGGCCAGAACACTGGGAGCTTTGCCCACATATCTGGTGCCCAGGAAGCACCAGCCATCTCTATGCTGGCCCTTTCATCTCTCTAGGACAGTAACTTTGTTTCTGCCTCCAGGACCTTTGCACTTGCTTTTCCCTCTACCTAAAGCAACCTTTCCCCAGACTTTTCTATGGCTGGCCTTTCTCATCATTTGTTTTTTTCTGACCATCTTTCTTTCTCTATCCCAACACAGCCCGCTTTCCACAAGAGCCTGAGCTTCGGCCAGCCCCTCCTCTGGTGTGCTCCCCTACACCAATGCACTGCCTGCTGTCTCTCTGAGTTCAGACGGTGAACTTGGGACAGAAGCTGCTTCTCGTTTACTTCCGGGTGCCAGCTGCCAACCCAGAACAGACCCAGAACTGATACCTGAGACCTATTTATCCACCCACCATTGTGAGTACCGCACTCAAGCCTTCTTGTGACATCTCATGCCGAAAGTAGCTACTTGTCTTTGATTGGGTTCCTGTGGGGAAACACGTCACTTAGGTTCTCCAAAGCTATGGGACGCTAAGAACTCAGGGAAGAGAGAGGAGACCGTAAGCTGGGGCTCAAATTCTTGGGAGAAGTTTGGGGTGAGTCGTGAATTGGGATGGGCCATTTCAGGAGGCAACTGGGTAGGGACCCCTTCAACTCCGAGGCCGAGCTCGTTTCCCACTTGCCTTCAACTGCAAAGATCTTCTCATGCAGCTTCTTCTGGATGCTGCCGAGGGCTGCAAAGTTGTCCACCTTGAACACATGGTCCTGTGAGGGCACCGAGCCGATAGTGTTCAGCTCCTGCCTGGCACCAGGCTCCTGGAAAGCATCTCCCACCTACAGCAGAGAGGCAGCTCGAGGAGGGAAGCCCGGCAGCTCTTGGCTGGCTGCAGTGCAGGCGGAGTCTGGGGCAGCAATGAAAACAAGACCCTACCCCGATGGCGTAGCGGACGATCCCCGCTATCTCCGCCTGGGGGATGACCTCGCTATAGTCCAGGGGGTCTCGGTACTTCTGCCCATCCGTGATGACGATGAGGATTTTCTTGGCACTTTTGCGAGCCCCTTTATTGCTATGAAATAGCTCTTCCCTGTCAAGGGATGAAGGGAAATAACTCTACTAAGATATGATTGATTCTGTGGAGACATCGTTTGCTGCCCTAGAAGCTCATCGGACAGGTTGGGAAGTCTTGATTCCAGGACATGCCAGACTGTATCAGGCATATTAATAAAACCATTCAATTCTTTTTGAAACCCATATTGGCAATAATTAGTAAGACCAAATGGTAAAGGTACTCATTATTTTTTCCTAAAATTCTATCTACTACTAAACGTCATTCCAAGGAGGCAGTATGGTTCAAAGCAGACTCAGGAGTCAGATTTAGAGTAAATTACTTAACCTTTCTGAGCCTTTGATTCTTTTTATGCAAGATGAAGGTAATAATTGTGCCACAACTAACCCCTAAAAATGGCCCATAATGAACTGCAGCTGGTTGTCTTCCCACAGTGAACCTGGCCTGGTCTGTGACTCACTTTTATAAGCATCATGCAGCAGAAGTGATGTCACACCAGTTATGAGCCTAAAAAGCCTCAATATCTTTTGCTCTTGCACTTTGGGAAGTCCTGAGCCACAGTGAGAGGAGTCTGGCTACCTTGTTGGAGGTACCCCATGGAGTGGCCACAAGGAAAGAGACCAAGTGGGGAGACAGGCCCAGCTGCCCAACCCGTCCTTCCTGGGCACTCAGTATTCTGGCCCCAGAACTCTGACCACACACAACCCGAGGAGAGACTGTGCTAGGGTAGCAGAACAGGTCAGCCTCACTCTGGAACTGTGAAAAATAAAGACTTGTTTAAACCACTTAGTTTGGTAATAGATTGTTAAGCAAGAATAGGTAAGTGAAACAAATACTATCAGGTTATTTGGAAGATAAAATGAGGTCAAGCGCTTACAACAGTGAATGGCCTACAGGTGACCATTAATTGATAGCTCAAGCAAACAGTTAATATATAACTATATATGCTCACATGGTTCTGTAAACTCAGGACATACATATACATTGATCATTTCATGTCCCTTCTTGTTGCTAAAATATTGTAAGATGGTCAACTAAAGGGACTGTACTACTTTAAGAAATTTTTTCCTTAATACTATCACCATTTTGTATTTTTTGTAATGAAGTCTTTAAAAAAGAGAAAGAAAAAGAAAGGTGGGAGGGGAGAAAAAAGAAAAGTCTGTGGCTAAGTCTATCCCTGAGATGGGTTTGGCTCTGGGGAACAGAGAGGCTTCCGGGAGATGCAGTGCATTCTGGAATAAGGGGAGCTGGGTCAGAGTTTGTGAGAACCACATTATTGGCCTGCCTCACTTACTTCTTTCAGAACCCACCACTGGGGGAACTTCACAGGGGAAGGAAAGAGGGATGCTCCTGTGTGACTTTGAGCTCCCAGGACAGAGGCTCGCCTCTTGATTGTCCAGTTCCACGACGCTAGTCTCTGAAGCAGAAAAGCCACCCCAAAGTAAAGAGGGTGCATTCTGTCACATGTTACTCCTAGCACAGCTCCCAGGGGTGTGCCGAGGGCCAGGGATCCCAGACCTGGAGCCCAGTTCCTTCCTCTGAGAACCACACCCTCTTCTTTCCAGCCCCGAGGCTGAAGCCACTTCCCGCATGAACTGTCCGGCTCTAGAGCAAGGCAAGCACAGAGCAAAGACCCAGCTGACAAACCGAGGAAGGGCAGGATGTAGGTTGGTGCATGCGGAGAGATGCACAAAGAAAATACTTTGTAACAGTGAGTCCCTGCCTAGGAGGTAGAGGGGCTGTGCCATTCTCTGGGTTAGAACCTCAGCCATTTATCTGGCTCTTCCTGTATGCCCTGGACTGAGTGCCTCATACACAGTCTCTCATTTAATTCTAACAAGCACGTTGTGAGCTTATCCTCCTCTGAAAGTTTACAGAGATGTGGGGTAAAAATCAGTCACTCCCAGGATTACTCAAGAGCAAGGATGGGAACTGAGACGTGTCGGAATCAAAGCCCAGGCCTCTGGCTGGCCCTCGTGGCTGCTAGCGTCCTGCCTCTCTGGAACCAAGCAAAGGAAGAACGCAGCCACAGAGAAGTCTAGTTCTGTACCAAGGGAAGCTGGCACTGAGGGGCCAGGAGCACTCCAGGGAGGACTCTACCTGCAGCCTCCACATCCCACGTCAGCCCCTTTCTCCAGAGCCCTCCGCCCCAGCCTCTCAGAAGAGCTGCACTGACTCAGCGTTAGGAAGTAGGTGGCAGCCACCGCCAAGGGGCAGCAGAAAGGGGAGCTTACACCACTTTCAGGATGCCCGTGGCTGTGAACGTCAGGCCTTTCAGTTGTACGATGGGCTCCACCAGGCTCTGAGGGCTCGGGTTGGTCTGGAAGTGGGTGAAGGTGAAGTGGATCCTCAGGATGTTTGAGTACTGCATCAGGGCAAACTGCAAAGACCAACGAGGAGGCCCTGGCACTCAGGATGTGTTATGGTGGTTGTGTCTTTTAATGCAGTTTTGATTTTGGGGGAAAAAAGTGTGTGTGTGTGTGTGTGTGTATGTGTGTATGTATATATATATATATATATAGAATGTAGGGCTTTGAACATGTTAAGCAAGTACTCTACCACTGAGCTACATCCCCAGCCCCTGAAGCATTATTTTTAAATCCTTTCAATGTTTTAAACAGAATGTGGCAGGTGGAAGGGAGAACCTCCTAGGTCAGGGCTCCAATCGGTCCTCTCCTGGGACCTTGACCCTGGACCACAACCTCCCCAGGCCTCAGCGCCCGGCATTCACCAGGGTGTTGGTGTCTTTGAACTGGCCCATCACAGTTTTGACAAAATCCTTCATCTGGTTAAAGTCACTTTGGTCAATGCTGCCAGAGCCATCGATCAGAAAGGCAATGTCCATCTCTTGATTGGGACACTCTGGAGGGAGAGAGAAATCAGAGATCCAAGTGTGAGCCCCCAGAGACGGCTGAACCCTTTCCTGCTCAACAGAGTCACAGGGCCACTCTTGGCCTTTCCACCCACAGCAGAGACCCAGATATGCTGCCTGCCCCCCTGCTGCTCCCTTCTTCCCACATGGCCTGGGAAAAGTAGAGGAAAAAGCCAAGAAAGGGCCAGGTGGGCTCCACGGTCATTCAGTCAACCAATCGTTAGTAAACACGTATGCTGAGGATGCTACAGAGCACACGAGGAGGCAGTTTGGCAAATTGGTTTGGAGTGCACATTCTGGGCCAGAGTGAAACTCGGATCTGCCACTTACTAATTGGTGAATTCAAGCAAGTTGCTTATTTCTGTGGGCTTCAGTTTTTCTCTCTGTAAAATGAGGATAAGAAATAGTGCCTACTACACTAGATTATTGAAAAGATAAAACTAATTAACATGTACATAAGGTGCTTAAGACAGGGCTCAACCCTCTGTAAGCTTTTAGCTGTTATCACCGCTGTCACCACATACCAGGCATTTTCTGGACCTGTAGGATAAACCTGCAGTGAATCCCAGGACGTGCCGCACTGGCTGCCCCTTTCCAGACTGAGGCACTCATTTGCAGCCATTGGAGCTGGCTACCAATGGCTCGCCGCTAAGTCCTTTCCTGGGCATCACGCTTGGCAGAGGGGAGCTTCTCTGCTAGGGCTCCGCCCTGCTACACCCAGGGGTAACACATGGCCAAGCTCCCCAGGGTCTGCTAAAGCCCCTGCTAGAGTGGCAACACTGTCCATCTTGTCCTGGCCCAGGGCTGCTCCCTTGTGCTCTTACTGGTATTGCTCCCAAGAACATTCCCAAATGGACCTCAGAATCTGTTTCTGGGGAAATCTGACCTTAAGCCCAGAGCTTTAAAAAAGATACATCTCTGCCCACATGGAGTTCACACTATAATGGGAAAGTCACCACAGCAATACGAAAGTAAGCCATTGTACACCGCCCCACACTCATGTGGGGACTTCCGGCCAGTGTGCAGGCCCCAGCACCCACATCCTGTGTTGCTCCCAAGGTGTTGGGAGAGCAAGCTACCACAGCACTGAGGTGTGACCATACTACAGAGCTGCGGTAATTTGCCTTCCGCCACCACAGAAGAGAAAAGGGCTTTCCTCTCCCTGCCCTGCCTTCAGGCCCCCGCTGAACCAGCCAGTGCTTCCTGAGTGCTGAGGAGAAGCAGAAGGTTACTTCCCTTCCTGCTTCCTCAACGCAACGACTGGAAAATCCAGCCATCTGTGTGGCAGGCTGAAAGCTCTCGGGTGCTCCCCTGGGCAGTGGACACCCTGCATTTGTGCCCACTTTTTCAGCTGGATCATGAAGTCTCACTCTTATCCTCTATCTCCCACAATATCTCTCACAAGCTCCTTCTTCTGTAGCCAGTGGGCTTTCAACAGCAGGTGCGTGGATGGAGCTGAGCAGCTTTCTAAAAGGACTAAGGCAATCAGGAGAGGCTGGCTCTGTCTCTTTCTGTTAGTGGGAACTTACCGCTCTGAATCATGGTTTTCTCATCTATTAAGCAGGTGTGATCCTGCCTACCACCCAAGGGTCTTGTCAGGATGCAGTAAGGTGACAGCCACCAGGCACACTGCACTTCCTGGCACTCGGGTGGTGCTGAGTGGACCCCAGTCCTTCCCACCTCCACCTGAACCTGCCTCGCCTGCCCCAGGTTTATGCTCTTGTGCTCATTTTCACCAGGCCTCTGGCCTTCTGAGTTCCAGAGACATCTGTGAGAAGCCATTTACCTCCTGGATTTCAAATGACGCATCACCTACCCTGGCTGCACAGATCTCCGATGGAACCATGGCCCCTCCCCAGGGCCCTGGCCACCCCTCACCCATTCTCTGTTCCCTGTGTAGATTCGTTCTCACACTTCGATCTCAGAGTGTTTCTGTTGCCACGCCTGGCTTCATGACCTCTGTGGTCTAAGACATTGTTTTTAGCCACATCCCAGTGGCCCCAGGCAACCCTTCCTGCTCTAGCTCATCTGCACTTCCTGCTAGTCCAGATGCATGGTAGGAAGGGCAGTCAGAAGAGCTACCGCATGTTATATGCCAAGCAGGAATCAAAGCACCTTATATACATTAGATCCCCGAATCTTAATAACCACCATGATGATTAAGCCCCGTTTTATTAATGAGGAAACTGAAGCCCAGAAAATGAAGCCACTGCTCCTGATAGAAAAAACTCAAACTTGGGCGCCACCATTACGCAGACTGACTCTCGAGACCAATGCCTCAGGCCCCACTCTCTCTTGAAGACTCTGACTCTTGCAAAATTGTGCCTCATACTTTCTACAGTTCTGCCATTTGCTCCTCTTCGAGGGGAACAAGTCTGGAAATCCTGGCAGTCAGCAGCAAACTATTCAGAACTGCCTCCCCTGTGGATTTATTGTCCTTACTGCATGTTTTCCCCATTTCAGGTCTTTCTTCTGGAACTCAGGAAGTGTCTGTGCACCCATTAGCAACTGTACGATGCTTACACCTTCTGTAGCCCACACAGGGCTCCTTCTGTTCCCGTCAGAACCTCCCCCTCACCAGCTGAAGGTTCCTCCCCTCTGGCCAGGCCAGAGCACCCTCCCATCCCCCTCTAGGGCCTTGCTCAGACCATCAGGAGAGGGACGTGGGCGCAGGGGCTGAGAAGGCCTCACACCCTGCCTAGTCTTTCCTGCCAGCTGGTGCTCCCCAGAGAATCTGTCTCCAGGAGACCTACCTGGCAGGGCTGCTGGGACCATACGAATGGTCTGGAGGTGGGGGCCCAACAGGAGGCAGGAGCCTTTCGCATACACGTTGTCCCCGCAGGTTCTGTGCACAGTTGGGCCGCAGGCCTGGGGGAAGAGAACTGTAAGTGTGGGGGCTCCAGACCCCTCCTGACCTCTCCTCCCTGCCACAGCCTCCTCCAGCGCCTCCCATGTCCCAGGCCACTCACCAACAGCCCGGAGTGGTGAGTGGAGGCTACCAGGGACAGGCCCAGCGACATGTTCACAGCTTCTGGGGGGACTGAGAGGGCAGACACATTCAGTCGCACTTGACGACACCTTCTCATGAAGGGAGAATTCAGGCTGGAAGCCTTCAAGGGGGAGCATTTGGGTTGAGGACAGTCAAGGGTGCCAATACCCAGGTCAAGCCACTCACTGTGCAAGGAGATGGGCTGGCACTTGCCAGTTGCGGGTGTGCAGTCGTAAAGCTGTCCCGTTTGGTTGACCGCCGTGGCCTCCAGGGGTGCCCCCACCACGAGTCTGGGGGCACAACCATGACACACGGTCAAACGGGGGGTGAGAACAGCCGCACTTTGGGGGCAAGGGAGTACCTTGTGATGAGGAGGCTTGGTGAGGGAAGTTCCTGGCATTTGCTTCTGGCCTGAGTTTAACCCACCTGTGCCTAAGGACCATGCTGGGGGTTTCATTTGCTTTGCGGTGTGCGTACACATGTAGCTGTGTATCGGGGTATAATACGCTTTACATTTTTAAACCCCACAAAAAACTATTTAAAAACAAAAATGGCAGAAGGGTTTCCAAATAAGAAGTCTCCTCCTCACTGCAATTCTTTGTGAATTAGCACAAATCATTACTGATTGCTTTGTATTTATATATATACATATAGATAACATATATATCATGATCCTTGTATACGATGGCCAATAAATATTTGTTAATTTAAATTAAAGGTATAAGGCATTTAAAAAGGCATTTCCCAATCATGGGTAAGTGCACTGTGTTCCTGAGGTGCTTTTGGTGTGAGCCACCCACAAAATAATCACCTCAAGTTAAATGGAGCAATTCCTGAGGCCATAAGGTTTCAAATCATATAACTGATTTTTAAATAATCGGACAAATTTAAATGTAATGTGAACAATTTAAATTGGATGAACAATATTAAGGAGCCATATCCATTTTGGATACGGCTTATCTATATTTGTCATCATATAAATTCAAATCATTTATTTGTAAAACCCCCTAAGAAAAAATTTTTTTTTAATTTTGGAAACATTTTTTCACCACCAACAATCTCCTCACCCAAATGAGAAATCTAGACAACGGCTGATGTGCATGCAGCCGAGCCAGGCTTAGGTAAGTGGACACGTACAGGTTCCTTCCAGGCAGCCGGCCACTCCCACACAGGGAGCTGTTACCTCTGTGCATCTTGGTAGAGGAGATCTAAACTTGCTGACGAAAACCTGAACAGATAGCCAGAGAGCCAGCCGTTTAGAGCCGGCTGGCATAATAGACAAGTCCAAACTATTGGTCGGAAGGGTTTTTTCTTTACCCAATTCACTCCTTGCTAGTAGACACAATGCTTTTGGTATCCAGGTTATGAGTCAACAAAAATCAGAAAAAACAGTAACTTTATAATAAGCAGAACGTTACCAACTACAAACGTCATTAGTTGTGCTGTTGTGGCTGCTTGGATGTCTTGATATGCTTCAAAACATTTACCTAACATGTCACTCTGATTTTTGGGAAGAGCCAGAAGTCACACAGTGCCAGACTCCATGAATGAGGACAACCGTAAGGTTTTTTACAAGATTGCCTTTTCATTGGACGGCACTTGGCAGCAAAATTCGCTATATTTTCACCATATCTTGTAAAGACACTCACAAAAGATGACTCCCAGAACTGCTTCAGAAAGTGGCAAGAATGAAAAGTTAAGTTAAAAGCGAGGGAGAATATTTTAAAGGCAATCAATTGCAATGTGTCTTTAATGTAATAACTTTAAAATTTAAACATATACCATTTTTGATCACGCTATGTGTATTTTACTCTAACATAAATACTAGTAAATAGTAATCGATAGATAGTTTTCCATTCCTTTTTTTTAATGGGGCCCAATAACAAACTGATGGCGATGGAAACGGAAGCAGTGGTTACCTTTGGATTTGTTTGGTGTCGAGTGGCCAAGAAGTCGGGAACAGAGGTACACAGGAGCTATTCTATCCCTTATCTAAGTAGAAGTTACGGGGGATATACACGTGTGAAAATATCAGTGAGACACGTGTACTTCAGTCTGTGTGTCCCATTTCAGAACAGAGAAAAACCAAAACCCCAACACCTGCACATGCTTACATCTCCCCAGCCCACCACCTGGCCAGGGAAGAGAGGGGTATGTCATTTCCCACTCAGCGCGCTCTCTAGCTCCTTGTTGGTCAGCCGATGTGTGTGTGTCCTCCTAGCTCACCTCCTCCGTGAAGCCCTCTGGAATTCTCATGGGTTTGACCCCTCACTTCATGGGCCTCTCGTACTTTGGTTATACCTGCATCACACTGTGACTTGGACTCCTTGGGTCCTCATATCTAGGACAAGAAAAATGTGAGTCTCTCTTTCTCTCTCTCTCCTTTCCTCCTGATGGTTTTTGTTAGCTAGTGTCACACTCCGGCATACTCACGGGGTGAGTGCCCCTGACCCTGGCTTTGCCCAGTTCGTGCCAGAGGATGAGGACAGCAGCAGTCACTGTGCAGGGGTGGGGCAGCTGGCAGCTGAGAGTCCATCCCAAGGTGGGGGTGGGAGGTGGGCTGCTTGAGAACCAAGGCCCCAAATCCCCAGCACATCTCTATCTTCCCATCAGTCTTTACTTGCAAAGCACAAATGCAAAGATAAAATCGTTAAGAATTTCAAGAGACCAAGTGCAGAACCTTAAACTTCAAGTGCAACAAATATGGGTGGAGGTACACTGGCCACTCAAGAAGCCCCACCTGCAAGGCAGATTCAAGGCCTCCCTCTCAAGGCTGGGTGTGGACTAGAGTTTTGTGACCCTTCATGGGGTCAGGAATAATAGATGGTCGTATCAGGGGCTTAGAAGAGACATGGAAAGAGGTCTTGCCAAGGTTACTCTTCTCCCAGGACACCTTCCAACATCTACTGCCTGCAGGACTACGGTAGGGAGGAGGGCGGGAAGGAGGGCCTACCGAGATCCGCCAAACTGAACCACGGTCTGCCCAAAGCCAGCTGCATCCTCTCGGAAGATCACGGGGTCCTCCACATCCAGATTGAATCCATGATAAGAATCCAGGACTGAGAAATATGGGGAGAGGTAGAGGTAATCAGAGCCCACCTCCTCTAGCCCCTGCTCTCTTTATAACCTGCCCCAAGCCAGCCTTGTTTCCTGCCTGCCCAGGAGGACAAGCCCTCTTTTGCCTCCACACTGAATGATTTGCCATCTGGGTGGTTCCCATCTCTCTCCCTCCCTCGCCCCAAAAATAACCCAACCCCAGTGCAAAGGGCAACAATCCAGGCAAATGGCTCAACACAGGGCATCTCAAAGGCTATTCAGGATCTGAAATAGGCTGGTTGCCTCCTGGTACGTCAGATCAGGGATGTCCTTAAAGAGAAGATGAATGTGCAATTTATTGTTTAAACTGGAATTTCTGAGAATGAAAGGGGAAAGGACAAAGGAAAATTACACGGGGGACTGGCCCAGGGCAGAGGGCACTCTGCAGCAAGGCTGCCCTACTCCACCTTCTCATGACACAGAGGCCCCACGGTCCAGGTTGGGGAGCAGATTTAAAAGTCTGCAATGGATTGTATGTAATTGTCTGTTTCCCATGACCCCATCTCTGTGGCAGGCTCTAAGAGGGAAGGATGCCGTCCTGTTGTCTGGATCAGTGCCCGGCCTCAGAGGCTGTCCAGCTACTATTTGCTGGCTGACTCTGCACAGCACGCAAGTCAGAGTCCCAACCTGCTCTCGTGACCCTTCTCTGGTCACACTCCCCTTGCCAGTGGCTGATCTCCAGAGCTTCGGGGATGAGACCTACGTTTCCTGACTCTTCCAGGTCCCAGGAAGCTGTCTTTCTACCCCATTCCTCTAAAATTCCCTGTTTTCTCAGGAATGAGGGTCAATTCCAACTCCAAGAATAGATAAGGCCTATGGAGGTTAAGTGTCCGGCCAGGTAGTGACAGAGCAACACTGGGGTTCTAGAGAGGCCAGATATCCAGGGAGCTGGGACTCTGCTGTGGCCACATGCAAGGGGGCTCACACTGTACACCGTTCTCCCTCGAGTGGTTCTCTTCATCAACTCAAACACCGTGCCCATGATCTGCCGAGTGGGAGGATATGAAGGAGATCAGCCTCAAGTGCCTCATGGCCTAGGCAGGTGAAATTGTGGGGACAGAGGGTGGAAGTCAGCACCAGGAAACGGTGAGCCCTTAGAGCTCATACCCTTCTTTTTTTTTTTTTTTTTTTTTGTGGTGCCGGGGATCGAACTCAGGCCCTTGTACTTACAAGGCAAGCACTCTAATCACTGAGCTAAATACCCAGCCCCTACTCATACCCTTCTTAAAGGGAGCGTCCATCGCCAGTCAGCTGGACATTTCCATTTCCAAAGAAAACCTGGAAATTCGGGTGTTTGCATGAAATCTGTGGTTTTTATTTTCTTATTTGACTTTTAAATTTTTTTCCTGTTTTTTATTAGTACCTGTTTGCAGGACATAATGATTACATTCATCATGGGGAGTTGGTGCATGTATACAACACATCTTAAGCCTTTTTTATTCCTTCTCCTCCTCCTTCTCTTGGTCCCTTCCCCTTTTGCAAAAGTTCTATACCTGCGTTTCCTATTATCTTTTATTTTGTTCTTTAACTTATTTATATTTTGGGTTTGTCATAGAAAAGAAACCATTTGATGTTAAAGCTGGCGTGTCTGATTTATTTCACTTAACATTATGATCTCAAGGTACATCCGTTTTCCTACAAATGACTCAAGTTTATCCTTCTTTATGGCAGAGTAGTATTCATTGTGTGTAAATACCACATTTTCTTTATCCATTCCATTCATCTGTTAATGAACATATAGACCACTTCCAAGATTTACCTATAATGAGTTGTGCTGCTATAAACATGGCTATGCACGTATCACTGTAAAACATCTTTAATTCTTTTGGGAAGATACCTAGAAGGGGAATAGGTGGGTCAACTGGAATTTCCAGTTTTAGTTTTTAGAGGAATCTCTATACTGATTTCCATAGTGATTGTAAATAAAAGATAGATAATGGGGGGGAATGAGATGGAAAGAGGAAGGCGAGAAGATGAGGGAAAATGAGTTTGGGAGGGAAGGGAGGGGTAGAGGACATAAAAAGAATTAGGATGTGTTATGTATCAACCAACTCCATAAAATGAATGTAATTGTTATGTCCTACATACACGTACAAATTTAAAAAAAAAAAAACACTTGAGCAGATGGGAAAAAAAACATAGAAGGGAGGCTGGGGATTTAGCTCAGTGATTAGAGTGCTTGCCTCGAAAGCGCAAAGCCCTGAGTTCGATCCCTGGCACCAAAAAAAAACAAAACAACAACAACAAAAACATAGAAGGATTCCTTTTCCCCTACAGTCTTGTCCAGTTTGTGACTGAATGAAATCTAGGTTTGGTTTTGTTTTGAGACAGAGTCTTGCTGTATACTTCAGACTGACCTTGAACTCACTATGTAGCCCAGGTTGGCCTCAAAATTGCAGTGATCCTCCCGCCTCAGCCTCCTGAGTGCTGGGATCACAGGCATGGACCACCACACCCCAAGTAATCTGATTTTTAAATGATACATAAATGTGATCCAAACTGTGGACTATTCTCTTGGCAGTGATGGGACTGCCCACCCAAAAATCCAGGCTCAGAGGAAATCCAGGCCCAATCGAACCCAACCTTACCCCCTCCCTGGCAGCTCCTATGGTCTCCCCTTCCAGAAGTGTGCTGGGGAGACTTCTGTCCCCACACAGTGCTGCAGTGAGCAGGAGGAGGGCGGCCTTGGACAATGTGGCCATCCAGAGAGGCCATCCATCTATGCATGCACAGAGCTCCTAAGCCACTCTCCCCTCATCTGTGTTCAGTCACGTCCCTCCAGACTCCAAGCCATCCCTCCTTTCCAACAGACCTGGCCTTCAGCTCCTCCTGAGAGCTGTCGGTGCTCTCAGTTCACGTGCTGAGACCAGCCCCGCACCTGCCAAGCTTCTCCCCAGCCCTGAATGCCCGACTCACCAGCTAGGAGCAGCACGGCTCTGCAGGCCATCACCAAGAGGCGTGCCAAGGGGAAGTAGAGGTCTCGAGCATGAAGGGTGCCTGTCCTCTTGGAGGTAGTTAAAATAATGACTCAGGCCTCAAGGAGGCGGGAGGAGGGGCACAGTGGAGAAGAGAGCCAGCTGGTGCCCAGGGGGACCACAGCCCTTCAGGGCCTCAGGGATCACTGGGTCTGCACACGACAGAAGGGGAGAGAGCTGAGCAAACCCCAGCACATGAACGGGAGCCTAGAGAGGAGCGGCCCACCCCCAAGTGTCAAGGATGTGGGCAGGTGGAGGGGGCCAACCCTGGGTCAGGGTGTTGGTTAGCTCCCCAAAGCCAGGCACAGTGGTGCTACCTGTAATCCTAGCACTTTGGGAGGCAGGAGGATCACAAGTTAAATCCCACTTGAGAATCATAGTGAGACCTTGTCTCAAAATAAAAATTAAAATAAGCTGGGGGTAAAGCTCAGTGATGTGACACCCCTGGGTTTGATCCCCACCACCACAAAATGTAGACAGTCTCCCAAAAGAAGAATGGATAGCCAGAATGGTAAGTGCATACAACAGACTCAACAGAAAGTAAGAACAGATGACAGTAGTGGGCAACCATAGAAATGAACTTGATTTTAACTTAAGTGAAAGAAGCAAGACTCTGGGATGCATAATGCATGATTCCTTTCGTATGAAGTCGAACAGCTAGCAAACCTCATCTGCGAGGTTAGAAATCAGAAGAGCAATTGTTTCCAGTGGGTTGGGGAGTTTTTAACGTTTGTCCTATTTAGCATTTAACACTTAGTATTGTGACATTTGTTAAATGGAAGAGAGGCACAGAAGGGAGACAAATGAGTGGTTGTTCTTTATTCTCTCTCACTTTCTGTTCAAAATATCTCACAATTGAGCATAAATAGGTAAACATTTCTCAAAAAAATGAAAAGAAAAACCAGAACCTATGTAGAAAAGCCCAGGAACAGACTCTGAAGGTTAAAATATATGACAGCATACATCATATGTGTGTGCCAGTTATTTAAGACATGTAAAATGCAGATTGAATACCCAATATAAATAATTTTCTTATTTATTTATTTTTGTAGTGCTGGGGATGGAACTTGGGCCTTGCCATGCTAGGCAAGTGCTTACCACTGAGCTACACCCTCAATCCCAGAAAATAGTTTTCTAAACAAAAATTTTACCTCAATTTACTTTGCTGCTGTTTCATGGACAGAGGAAATTAATTTTGATACATGGGCAATGCCCTCTCAGGTAACTGAGCCAAGGACTGTGCTTCTCGCTCAGAAGCTGGCCTGCGGGCTTTTGCGGGTCCCTCGAAGCAGCGCAGGCAGACAGGGTGAAGCTCGGAGGCTTCTCCCTCGGGCGCAGAGCTCAGCAGCCGGTAACTCCTTGCCATCAGTTCTGTGGGTCTGTGAACCTCTCTCCGTGTTCGAAGCCACAAACTAACTTGTTACTGATTCTCTTTAAGCCAGAAATTTAAAGATCTCTTCATTTCCTCCATTTTCACCTCATCTTATTTTTTAAACATGATCCTGAACGCTATCACATTTTATACGCAATCTTTAATTTTGGACTTCCTCCACAAACAAGTCTTAAGGCCAATGTTTTGCTGATTTCGACAACTGTAAAGATGTTTAACTTTGCCTCAATTTATTATCCCTGATCTCAGCAAAAGTTATTTGTTTTCCACTCATTTTTTAGAGAACAATTGGGCAGAATGCAATAATCTTCAAATACCGGCAAATACCACACAGTCTTCCCAGCCCAAAGCTCTGGCTCCTCCAGCACCTTTAGGTCCTCAGGGGACCTCGTGGAAGCTCCATGCTTAAAAGAACCGCCACTCTCAATGCATTTTTTTAAAATTAGCCTTAAAAAAGAATAAGACCACTTACTTAATAGTATTTTCAAATCAGTGTGAGGGAAGATATTTCTGTGAGTTTTTACCAGAATAATTCATGACTGCCCCAGGAATAGAGACTCTGACTCACAGATTCCCACAGTTTAAGTGTCATGTTTAGTGCTTTGTTTTGTTTCATTTCTCCCTTTGTTTTTTAATTGACATTTAATGTTCATACATATATATGGGGTACAGGGTAATAGCACCATACATGTACTCAATGTGTAATGATCAAATCAGGATAATTAGTAGTTCCATCTCCTTAGACATTTATTGTCTCTCTGCATTGGGAACCCTCAGACTGTTTTAGTTATTCAGGAGTTTGTCATAAATTGTTGTAGACTCTAGGTGACCTGCTATGCTAAACAACAATGCTCCCCAACTTTTTTGGCACCAAGGACTGATTTTGTGGAAGAAAATTTTTCCACAGAGCAGGTGAGGGGATGATTTGGGGATGACTCAAGCACATTACATTTATTGTGCAAGTTATTTTATTACATTGTAATATATCATGGAATAATTCTACAAATCACTGTTGTACAGAAACAGAGGAAGCCCTCGGCTTGTTTTCCTGCAACTAGAAATGATGCACCAGCATCATCAGCACAGTGCCACCATCATGCATGTACAGCATAATTAGACAAGTGCACAGTGTGAGAAAGAGGCACAGACAGAAGTTGTAAATAAAAATAATGGGCAGGCCACTAGCAGACACTAGGTGACTGATAGCCTGCCACCAGATGCAGCTTAATTGTCACCTGCCACTCACTGATATGGTTTTGATGTGAGTCTTCGGGCAACTGATTTATTATGGTCTCTGTGCAGTCAAACCTCTCTGCTATTGTTAATCTGTATTTGCAGCTGCTCCCCAGTGCTAGCATCACTGCCTCAGCTCTGCCTTAGATCATCAGGCATTAGATGCTCATCAGGAGCACACAGCCTAGATCCCTAACCTGCCCAGTTCACAGTGGGGCTGAGAAGCTAGTGCTGCCCTGGTCTGACAGAAGGCAGAATTCAGGCAGTAATGTGGATAATGGAAAATGGCTGTAAATACAGATGAAGCTTTGCTCACGTGCTAGGTACTCACCTCCTGCTATGAGCCTGGTTCCTAACAGGCCGCAGGTACTGGTCTGTAGCCCCAGGGTTGGGGACTCATGCTACAGAACTAATTCCTCTAACTATCTATTGGTACCCATTATCTAATCTCTCTCTTTCCATTTCACCCATCCTTTCTCAGTTTCTTTTTTTCCTTTTCTCTCTTCTCTTAAGATTAGGTGAGTTTTATTGGAAATAAGAAGAATAGTTTCCCAAATTCCCAGGAAGGATCCTGAGTGAGTGGCCCTCTTTCTGTTTCTAATGACCTATATTCTGCTGTCATCTATGCAATCAAAAAATTGTTTTTGCTTCTATAAACAAGCAAGAGCATGTAGTGTTTATATTTTGGTGCCTGGGCTTATTTTACCTAGTATAAGGACCTCCAGTTCCAACCACATTGTCACAGATGATACGATTTCATTCTTTTTGCAGTTGAGTAATATTCCATTGTGTATATAAACCACACTTTCTATACCAGGTCATCTATCGATGGATATCATAGTATAAGAAGTACTGCAATAAATTTGAAAGCGCATGTATCTCTTTGATACATTGTTTCATCTTCTTTGTATATATACCTAGTAGCAGGGTTGCTAGATCATATGGTAGCTCTATTTTTTTTAGGAACCTTCATTTTAATTTCCGTAATAGTTGCACTAACTTACATTCCCACCAACAGTGAATAAGAGTTCCCCTTTCTCTGCATCCTCACCTGTATTTGTTACTTTTTGTCTTTTTTATAAAGATGACTGAGATTTAAGACATCTGATGATGACCATTAGTCCAGTTTTTTAATTCTAAGCAGTTTCCTCAAGCTACACATCTTGGCAATATATTATTCAGTCCTAAATCTATCTTTCTGGAACCCAAATATCACAATTTTAAATGTTAAGGAAAGGCCATTGAGATGTTCTAAAATGAAATTGTGTTACAAACTTTTTCCTGATTTGGTGTTCTTTATTCACCGGAAAAACAAGTGACAAATGATGTATTGTTGGGCACAATCGAATGCAACCTAAGAGAAGATTAGGAACCCATTTGCTACTATCCCCGAATCTCAGCACTTAGTGCTCCTTTTTGCAATGCTCGCTAATTAGACCTGATGAAACAGTAATGTTAGAAACTTCTGTATTACTGAGGGATTCAGGCTTTATCCGAAAATCCCAGAATTGTCATGTACAATTGTCAGTACATGCTGCCATTCCTGATGACCTGTAATAGGAAGTTAAAATTTCCTTGTTCAGTCAAAATAAAAAATAGAAAGGTGGAAGGACAACCTCCCAAGTGGGAGAAAATATTTGCCAAGTATCCATCCAACAAGAGATTAATATACAAAATATATAAGGAACTTAACAGCAAAAATTCCCGAATAATTTGAGTAAGAAATGGGAAAATGATCCAAAGGAAACTTTTTCAAAAAGGAGATGTACAAATGGCCAACAAGTGTGTGAAAAAAATGCTCAATATCAGTAATCATCAGGGAAATACAAATCAAAATCATAATGACACATCATCACGCTCTAGGTACAAATTAGAAGACCACCATTGATCACCCAAGGTCTGTGACACACATTTTGAGGAACATTATTCTAGGGTCGGATTCTCATAAAATCTGATTATCTGAGAGTCCATCAACATACCCTAGGATTGGTAAGAAACACCTGTGTATCGGTCCCTCCGTGACCTTTCCAGACAGAAGCCAGCAAGCGAGGGTGGTCCCTTCTCTGTCCTTGCCTCCCACCCTCAGTTTCCCCACGCAGCTCCTTCAGCTTCCAACAGCCCTAAGGACAGAGTGGATTAAGAGCTCAGGTTACCCCCAACAGAGAGACGTTCGGAACCCTCACTCTGGTTAACAGTCTTCTCCTGGCTCCAGGCCTCAGGCTGCCAGGCTGCACCATGAATGACAAGGAGTCCTGATGGGCATCTCTGTCCACGATTCACTTCTATAAAAGACTTTAACCTTAGGCCTTTGACATAGTTTCTATTAAAGTTACATACATCTTCTGTGCATGTTTTAATTTATTAATACAAACATTTGCAATATACTTTTTTATGATCATATTCTGGCACTTCTCATTCGGTCCATTTGAGAGCTTCAAAAAACAGAAATGGCCTGGGCCTCTTTTGACCTGGATCTTGCTAAGCTGTGGTAGTGCCGGGTCCCCTCCAATGAGGATGCACCTCCTTCCCAGCCAGCAGTGCTGAGCAGTGCTAGAAGCCAGTTTCACGCAGTGCAGATGTTTTATTCCCAATTCAGTTTGGAAAATGTGGACTGAGATTCCCAAAGAGAAGCTAAGAGCTTCTGCTGGCAGTATTTTAATAGAAATGAAGATGACAAGGAGGCACAGGATGCCTTATGCCATGTGCACTGAAGCCCACCTTTGGGAGACAGAACTGTACTTCTCGAGTCAAGCTGGATTCAGACGTCATCCTGGGAGTCAGTCCTATATTTTATAGTCAGTTCTATATTTTAGAAGGATCACTGGTGGCTAGTGGAGGAGGGGACACTAGCCTGCAGCGTTAGCCCATGTACTTTTAGATAGTAATTCCAAGTCAAGTCTTCAGAGTCAGGGCAAAGAGCCCGTCCTCGGGGTTCTCAGTTGGAGCCTTAATGAGTCATACGGCCTTCCCTAAACAAGAAACTCCAGTGGGCACACTGCATGCTCCCAGAGAGTGAAAGCAGCCCAGTCCCAGCTGCCCTCATGTGGAATGTTTCTTTCGCCTTGGGCCCAACTCAGGCAAGAGTAAGGAGCTAGGAAATCCCTGAGGGCAGAACAGGCCCAAAGGCGCACAGGGGACAATTTCTCATTCGACAGCTTTGGGGTCTGATGTCTCATTTTCTGGGACAAGCCGCCCATCTGCTTCCTCCAGCATTTCCTTGTACTGACGTTTGAAGAAGCCAGCCTGGGGGGGGCAAGGAAAGAGAAAAAATTCAGGAAATCCAGTAGAAGAGAGACAATACTACAAGGAAAGAGGGAAAGATCATCATTTTTGGGCCCCCTGCTATGTTCAAAGCCCAGCACTGGAAACTTTTTTTACCTTATATCACTTAGAAACAGAGAAGATTCTACAAACTATGAGTAGAATCACCTCCACAATGAGAATACCAAGAACAGAGTGGACCAGGCATTTGCCCAGTCAAAGAAAGAAAGAATCATGGTACTATCAACATTCACGCCCAGGTCTGTGCTTTCTGTTACAGTCTACTGCCAAGTAGAAAAATGGAGAAGATAGAAAAGAAAGACAGAAAGTTGAGAGGCGGTCTCAGAAGCAGATAGGAAGGCATGGACAGGGGGCCAGCGGGGGCTGGTGATGTCATGGGGGAAGGGAGTTTCTTGCATACAGGAAACCTGAGAAAATGTACATCTCATCCCGCCATTAGCTCTCTCTTAGCCTGTAAAAAGAGTGGCATCGAATCCTGGTGACAGGAACGGGATAAAGCACTCACCTTGTACAGTGCGGCTGTGATGAGACCCAGCAGCAGCAGACCTCCCACGGAGCTGCCCACGATGAGAGGCACAGGGTTGTAGACCTCATACTTCTCCAGCACTGTCTTCATCTGTGGTGCAGGCGACCCCCCCCCAGTAAGTATCAGGCCTCTCGCTGTCCCAGACTCCTCCCAGGTTCCCCAGCTTTCAGCTCCTTGCTCCCCCAGGGCCCAGCTCCAAGTAGTGATAGGCAAAAGTCTTCCCCAGAGGTAACTGTCCCGGCCAGGGACCTTCATCCCTCCTCCCTCTGGGCGTGCAGATCCCGCAGCCAACACGTGGATGCAGCATCCGGAACCCTCTGACCAGCCTGGGCACTGCCTACCACACGCTGGCTACCTGGGCTCTCAGAAATGCCTCCTGCCCTGGAAGCTGGGAATACATGGATCCGTTGAACGTGATTTCAGCCACACTGACGACCAACACCTTCTTCTGCAGCGTCTGCGAGAGAGGAGGGGGAATGTGGGGTACTGGCTCCAGGGAAGCTCAGGGTTCAGGAAATGCCCTGGCCTGAGGAAGGCACACACCCAGCAAGTACAACACGGAGCCGGGTGGGGGCGGGGCCCTGCTGTTGGGCCACACACCTGGCTGACCCAGCCAAAGCTGAGGTTCCCCTTCAGGATGAAGTCGAGTTCCTCCTGGATGCCAAAGGAGGGGACGTCGCAGCGAAACCTTAGGCAGTCAGCAATGGAGCAGTCCTAGGGACAGAGAAGTAGTGTCATTCAACTGTGTGACTCAGTGGAAGCAGTTCCGGCCAAGCACACGAGGCTGTCCAGCAAGCATCCCTTGGAATACAGTACGATTCTTGAATTAAACTCCTCCCACATGAGGCCTACAGCAGGGAGCAGCCCTCCTCACCAGCTCGGGATTCTTCTGCAGGTAAGTCTGGAAGTCAGCCTCTGTGGGCACCAGTCTCTCCGAGGAGCACTGAGTGGATGGGTTCTAGGAGAAGACAGGAGGGAACAAACATCTCAGTTTGGACGTAGCTCATTCATGGGAGACACAGGGCACCCAGGTAAAGGGCATTAGTGGAGGAGGTGTGCACAGTCCTTGAGTGCCACTACCTGGGGATGGGTGACCTCCACCTCCGTCCACGCAGGTGCCCCGTTGAGCCCCACAGGCACCCAGAAGTTGATGCTGACAGGCAAGTCCCTCTGACCCAGGTTATTCACCTGCAGAGAGAGCGAATGAGAGCAGGGCCCACACCAAATTCCTGGGTCACAGTCTGAGCATTTAA
>PVJO010026011.1:0-21670 GCA_004026905.1 Hystrix cristata
CCTGCTCCTGGGCTCTGTCCTTCTCCAGCGCTCGGCTCCTTTCTGTCTTCCGCTTGGTCCTGAACTCCGTGCCGTGCTGTCGTCTCCTTGCGCTTGTCCCCGCGCTGTGCTGTCCACACCGCCGCCCACGCCGACCCTGCCGGAGGACGAGCGCCGGGAGGGCGACGGCTGCACCGCCGCGACCTCGGGACGCCGCGATCGAAGAGCTCCGGGCGGCAGAGACGGCGGGCGCGCGCGTGACGCGGGCTCCGGCCGGGACGACCCACGCGGGCGGGCTGGGTCAGCGCCGGTTCGGCCCCAGGACACCGCGGGGGCGGGGCGCCACCTGGTCCAGCCCTCGTCCTCGCCTCCCGAGACCGCGTCGACCTGGGCCCGGGTCTGGGACGCAGATGGTCTCCCCGAGCAAGAGGCCTTTCGGTAGACTCTCAAAATAATGGTGCTCATTCTGCTGTGCCCATTGGATGCCTTAATTTCTCAGGAGTCACTGACAAGCCCTTTCTATGTATTAATCCCAGGGTAACTTTTCTTTATTATCACTGGGAGACCGGACTAGTCTTATTACTCTGCAAGGTAAATGTAGTAATGTCATCAAAGAGCCAATCTTAAAAACACCCCTGATGGAATGAATGGAGAAAGTTTTGCAGGCAAAATTGTAGGTGTTTCAGGGTGGGCCGTACTTTTATAGAAGCGACGTTCACGACAACGCTAAGGGTTTTAAAAAGTTCCTAGTTCAAAACTGCAGGTACAAAAAGCTGAGGAAAAGCAGAGTGTATAGCAGGGTCCGAGAAGGAGCAGAATCCTGCTGTCGCGTGTCACTGGTGTACTGTGTGAGCCTAGCGGCTTCCCAGGGCGGCTTCTCAGGTGAGGCGGCCTGTCCTGGTCTCCTTAGAAAGGAATTTTATGTGAGGACCTTCTGTGGGTATTTCTAGATAATTCTCTGAAGTGGCCTATTTATTGCTCATTAAGAAAATAGTTATTTGAAAATAAAACATTTGCAGGTTCTTAGGAGAAATATTAGGTTGGAAATGATGTAAGTGGAAAAAATCAATTCTGAATTGGACAACGGCTAGTCAGCAAATTGCAGTTAAAAAGAACATTTTACTATTAACGTTCTGCTTATTTCTATAATTCTTGTTTTCTTTTGAATTTGTACTAATTTCCATAGGATATAGTTCTTTGTTTTGCTTTCTTAGGCTGCATCTTATCTTCCAGTCTTTTAGGTCAGTATATTTTAGTAGGATTCATTTCTGGGCGCCTTATTTTCTAGTTTGGTGTTGTCATGTGGAAATGCGAGTCACAAACGCAAGCCACATATGTAACCTAAAACTTTCTACTATTAGAAAAGAAAAATGAACAGGAGCAATTAATTTTTATGATATATTTTATTTGAATTAATGTTACTGCTTCAACACATAAATCACTATAAAAATCATTAGAGCTACCTTTTGCGTTTTTATACTAAATTTTCGAAGGTGGGTGTGTGTTTAGACTCGCAGCACATTTTATTTTAGACTGGCCACATTTCGGGTACTGGCAGCCACATGAGCTGGTTGCTCCAGAGCTGGACAGCGCAGCTTTGGTGTTAACTACCAACTAAGTGGCCCCAGGAGCCTGGAAAGTCTAACGAAATTTGTGGCCAAAGCCTTTCTGGGGACAATAGGCTGGAAACAGAATTTTTGAAATCTTCTGTTGGAACATTTCAAAATTTCAACTTGCACCTCTGTTTGGTAGTATGCCATTTGATCTTAGTCCTAAAGTAGCCATGCTTACTTTTCTTCTGTTCTTATGACTCAGACTATATTCTTGAATTCCTACTATTTTCTCATCATTTTCCTACTCACTTAATTTTTAATATGTTGAAAACCCAAAACCTTTTGCAGGATATTAATTAAAAGGTTTTGGCAATCACCTTTTTTGTCTCTCTCATTTTTTTTTACAATGGTTCTACTTTTGTTCTCTTGTTTTTCTTCTGTTTCTTTAAATGGGGAATTATATTTTTCATACTAGGGTATATTGTTGTATAGAAATAAGGGTGAAATGATTTTTCTGCCTTTGGTATTTATAATCTTTAGCTACAGAATAGGCTTTTATAACTTGCCAATGTTTTCTATGATGTAGAGTGTGTGAATTCTTTTTGGTCCATATGTCATTCAGCATGTTAATACTTTTTTAGAAAATTTAGCACTGCATTTAAAGGAGAATGGCCAGTATTGCCTGAGAATTGGACACCTTTCTAATTAATCTAGAATGTTAGATAGACACAAATTTTGTGAAACACAGAGTTTTACATTTTTAAAGTTGTATTTATAGTTTATAGTAAGTAATGAGCCATTGGATATTATCAGTTTAGCAAAGAGTTGAGATCATAAGCTTTGTCTTTCATCTTGGTTAAGAAGCTAACTGCTATATATTTCTATAATCCTATATCTAACATTTATTACTAAAGAAATTTCAAACTAGAGGAGAATAAGCTTTGTCTTTCATCTTGGTTAAGAAGCTAACTGCTATATATTTCTATAATCCTATATCTAACATTTATTACTAAAGAAATTTCAAACTAGAGGAGAATTTAGAGATCATCCATTAGAATTCTCTTATTTTTCCAAGTGAGAGAATGAGGCCCAGAGAGATTGAATAAATTTATCAACTAATGCACATAGGGACAAAGCACAAACAAGAGCCAGGACCTCTAGGACGAGTTTAGTGCTGGTTTGGTCATACTAAACTCAACAACTGGCCAACCCAGTCACTTTAATGAAGTACATTTTGTAATTTTCTAACATATATAAAGTAATTCAATGTTTGTCTGCAATGTTAATTTTTCAACTGTTTATTTTTGGTATTTTGTAAGCAAAAGTGAAGTAAATTTTGATAGCGTTGCAAATATCATTAAATATATGCTAACTTTGCGTGGAAAACATAGCAAATGCCTATAGAATATAGTGAACTCATCCCGCTGTGTGGACTTCTAGAGGTTTTTTTTTTTTGTTTGTTTGTTTTTTACCGTTAGGTAGTATCTTTCCACCATTATCTCAAGTACTAAACCAAGAGTCTTTCTAGTTCACCAAGATGATATTCCACTGTTTATTTTCAGCATTGCTTTGTATGTACCATGTTATATATACTTAGCAAAATTTATTAGCACTTTCTCTTCACACTCTTCCATTCATCCACCCATCCATCCATCTATCCATCCATCCATCCATCCATCCATCCATCCATCCATCTATCCATCCATCTATCCATCCATCCATCCATCCATCCATCCATCCATCCATCTATCCGTCCATCCATCCGTCCATCCATCCATCCATCCATCCATCCATCCATCCCTGTCTGCAATGTTTGGCAAATTCTTGGACATAGACTCCTATGAGGTGCCCTAGTGAAAAATAATTGTTTTCCTTTATTATAATTCGAGACAGACACTTTAGTTTTAAAATTGCTTGAAGAAGTGTGTGAAGTTAGCTTAGCAAATTCTATCAATATCTGAATTGGAGAAATCTGCACACCATATGTTTGTCATTTACCAGACAGCATTTATTCTTCCAGTAGTTCTTCACAGAGTAGAAAAATATGTATGCATATATTAGCAAGCAGCAACAAGCAAATATTGTGTTCTAAAGCTAATTCTGACTGAAATCTTTTTGTGTTTAATTTAGTACAGTAGAAACTTTGGAGTCTGGCTATGGGATAAAAGTGTCACTGCCTGTTACTTGTGTTAACCTCTTTTGAATTTCATCCATAAAACAAAGATAATAACGATCACCAGTCAGTTATCATAAGGAAGAAAGTAGACACTATATTAAGTGACTGGCTCTCTACTTGTTACATAGAAGATGCTCAGCAAATGTTATTCTAGTATCACCACCCCAAAATATCTTAAATTTTACTAATTTATGCATAAAAATCTCATCAAAATGAGACTTTCAGAGCAGTGTTTTGATAATAAAAACATTATTCATGAATATGAAATTAAACTACTAGAGTTATAAATACTTGAAGTTTTAGTCTTTATAAACATTCAGGTTTCATGACTATCCATAGATTGTTATTTAGTTATGATTTTAGTTCTGTTTCTCATGGTTCAGATTCTCCTATGCAACTCTGGCTCTTTGCAATTATAAGCTGTACGTTGCTATTTCCTATTTGAAATATTCTGTCATTAGCATTGTTTTAGGGAATGAGTAGACTCTCTGAGAATACAGTGTGGGTGTGAGTTATTCTCATATAAAAGAAAAGATTTTCAAAATTAGTAAAAGTATACTTTTGCATTGATTTAAGTAGATAGACACGGGTTGCACGTTCATATGAACTTTATTATTTTTCCACAAAATGAAAATGTATAAGTAGAGTGACAACCTAGAGAGATTGTACCTGCGATAAAATCAACAAGAAGAAAACAGGAGTGGCTGTCTGCTTTATACATGCCGCTTGGCCAGTTTTTCTTAACTTTGATTCCAAAGCACCACATCTGAGTTTGTACGAGCATCTTAAAATCCTCTGAAATGTTAAAGACTTCTCCCCACAGTCAATTTTTCAGTTTATCTGGAATCCTGGCCATTTGGACATCCACAAGGTGGGCCGCTGCTGACCTTCAGCAGTTTTAACCTAGTATCTGCTGCTTCAGGTCAATTTCCTTCCAAGGTTGGTGGTACTGTTTTTCCATGTACTGGTTTTTTTTTTTCAAAGCATGCTCAGGCCAGTTGTGTCTGCCTTTGCATTAAATTTGTCCTGAGCCATTGCTATTGGAGAAATATTTTATAATGATATTCTTAATACCATTGTCTTATTAACATCTGTTGCATGCTTGTTATACTAAGTGATGACTTTAGCTAAACCTTGTAATATGATTACAGACAGAAGAATGTTGAATTATTGAAATATGCATGTAGATTAATAATCTAATCTCACTGCCTGTGTATGGATAATAAGAAAATAACATTCGTTTCTGTAGTAGTATATTCAGTAAAAATAAATTATCTCCTAGAGTTGGAAGCAACAGTTCATTACAACAAATATTTTCTTAATTAGTTTTATTTCCATTAAAACATACTATTAATATTTTATAAATCTCTAACCCTAGTTAAATTCTATGACTCCTATCTTGAGCTACTACTGTATTTCAATTGACCTTTGTAAAAAGCAAAAAGGAGATTGCAATCTCTGAAAACCCCAAAATTCCAACTCACAAGGAATACTTTCAGACCAAAACCTTTTAAGGAGAGTGCGGCTGAACACGATCTCAGGGCTCTGCTTCCCGTGTGGGAACGCTTGATGTCTCGGCCATGCACGGACAGTGACCAGTACGGTGCTGCACGCTGAGGCATGAACATTGTAGTGAGAATATCATTGTAAAATATTTCAGAAACGTCTTTGTGTAATGACTATTGTACATGGAGGCTTTTGTTCATTGTGGGAAACTAAAAACAAGTCGGCATTTCATTGGCACATGCATGAGGCTGTACAGTTTTGTATGTAAACTATTTCTTTTCTGTACTTCTCAGTTATTCCTGTCATTGACTTATCCAAATTTTTATGCACAGTCATGTCTTCAGATTGCTGATCTTTCTTCACTGTTTTCTTTAAGTTCTGTAAATAAATGTCCATAAATATACATTGATGTTGTCTTTTCATAATTAACCATTGTTTTGTAAAGGACCATACTGGCATTTTAACTTAAAATGCCATTTTTAGTATGGTGCATACCTGCTGCAAAGGAAATAACAGTGTTAGTTTACACCTTGGAAACACACAAGAAAGTTGGTGTAAACAGGCAGAATACTGGTTTTATAAGCATCTCTATGTCACTGTTTTTATTCTTATAAATTATTAGTGTCCCTTATTATTATTTTGATCATTTGTCTATATGAATGTGAATATACATTTAAATGTATATTTCCATGCGAGACATATCTGTTTCCTATGATTTCTCCTTTTCATTAAAATAACTTTTCTCTCTGCCACAGACTGAAATGTATCTAACAACAATTAATAACAAGGCAATAATGCAGAGAATGAACCAAAAAATCATTGATTCCTTTCCACATTATGGAAAAAGTATTATGTCAGTGTTCTAAATTAACTTCTAAGATTGTAAGCAGGTTGTGATTTGGCATGCTTGTTCAAAATGCACTCAGCATGTACTGAGATTCTTTTAATTGTTATGTGAATTGTTTGCATATGTGGTTATTATATGTGATTTCATTGCACTTGTATGTATTTGTAACCAAATATGTTTCTATTATGCTTGATTTTGCTGGACATTCTTGAATGACCTAGCAACTCAAGAATATAAAGTGTTTTGTGCTGTCTTTTGTAATATGTATACTCTCTGATGTTTTGTCATATCTTGTCAGCTTTTAATTTTATTCATGTCCAACAAGATATCTTTTATATTTGTTGGAAACAAATTTATGCAAAGACAATTTTAGTAAGCTTTGCTCAACACAATTCTTTATTATACTGACCATTTTGTGACATTGGAAAATGTAACTAATCTCAACTCTCTCTCTTGCAGTTGACCCACCTGCAGACTTGAATTTTAAAATTATAGATGAAAATACTGTTCATATGTCATGGGCAAAACCAGTTGATCCAATTGTGGGTTACAGAATAACAGTGGACCCTACCACAGGTAACTTTCAAGATGGTGGGGATTTAGGACACAGGTGTCAAAGATGATATAAATCTCTCTTCCCATTTCATCATAAAAGAGCCACAATTTAGCAAGCCCGAGAAACTTGGTTGATGTCACCAGTATATTTGGTGGACTACAGAGTTCCAACTCGGTACCCACTATTCTATTTTTGTGGTGTTGAGCATTATTAATGTGATTTTCTGTGTTAAGCTGCTGTTATTACAAATGGAATTTTTTTTTTTTTTTTTTTTTTTTTGGTGCTGGGGATTGAACTCAGGGCCTTGTGCTTACAAGGCAAACACTGTAACTACTGAGCTAAATCCCCAACCCAGAATTTTAATTTTTTTACCTGCTCAGAATATTGCTAGTAATTTGATCTTATCGAATAGAATTCTTAGTTTTGGCATGCTTCTTGAATTTCTTTAATATTTTCAGTATTTAGTACGTTGTCCATATTGACAATGGAGTTGTTACATCTTCCAACATCCTCACATTTTAGTACTCAGGACACATTATTCTAGGATGACAATGAGTGAAAATTATGGAAGAGAAGAATGTAGTTTGGCTGTGTGGACTCTGTAGATTTTAGGCTGAGGTCTTGAAAACCAAACTGAACCAAACCAAACTTGTTTTGATTGTTCTTAAGCATTTTATCTTTAGTGTTAGTGATATTGCCCAAGTGTGGAGAACCAGTGTCTGTTGATTAACTTCTAGTTTTAAGATGGAGTGGGAAATTAACCATTTCCAGCAGCCAAGTATAAGAAATCTTCATTGGCTGATAGAAGAGATGAATAATGACAAAATAACTTGTCACTAGAGCTGTGTTTACTTATCTTTTGGCCTTTAAACATACCAAAGTTCATCAGGGAACTTTAAAAAAGAATGATGTGAAACCTCAAGGATCAAGAATTTATTTTTTCCTCTTTGAATAATTTCTTCTCAAATATTTGCAGCTAAGTAATTCAGTTATTCCAAAGCAGAAAAGCAGTTCAGATAGGGTCGATCCAGTTTCCAGACAGGAAATCATTAGTTCCCAACACTCACAAAACCTGGCACTGGGCATACCCAATACAGCAGGCCCTCAATGTCTTGATGTCCATCTTCTGGGGTACTGGGTGGTTTTGCATCTCCCACATGGGAATCAGGAGCACTTCTCAGGGTTCCGTTACACATACTGCCTTTCCTAATAGCTCAATGAGAATTTAATGTAATCGCGAATACTGGCAGGGAGTTAGTCCTTAGGAACTATAGCATTTTTGCATTGAACTGAAAATTAGCAGAATCTAGACGGGATTACATTGCCTCTATATAATAAGCACTCAGTACACTGTACCTTGAAACATTTGATACTGAATTAAGTCAATTCAGAGGACCATGGTTACCAATTGAGGTATACACTTATTTAAGTATGGAAGATACATTATTTCCATATAAGTTGTTTCTCATGAAGGGTTGATTTTAATTTATGAGATTTGTTTTCTTTGATTTTAATTCTCTCCATTCTGTTTGCTCTCCAGAGTACAATGGGAAATTAAATTATTCTCTGTTTTATAGCTCACTCATAAAAATTTTGTTATCTGTATTAGTCTTCAAAAACAATGAGATGTTTTTGGTTTGATATTTCTGGTATAGCTTTAATCCAGAAGAAATCTGAGCCTTCAAAAAGTATTGAATATTATTATAACAAGTAAAGGCGATGCCACTATATTTATTGAATTTCTAAAATTCAAGGTCTTGGTTTTAGAAACAGTTCAAAAAATAATGTTTGAATGACTTAAAAAATGTATATGTTGAATTTTTCAGATTTTGAATATGTCTGAAAATTGCAGTATATTGGCTTGGGTTATATTTTAAAAATGATTCGTTGTGTTCATGTTTTTCCTTTCTATATTTCTAGATGGTCCCACTAAAGAATTTACCCTTGCAGCTAGTACCACTGAAACATTATTAACTGATCTTATACCTGAGATAGAGTACGTGGTGACAATAACTTCATATGACAATGTAGAAGAAAGTGTACCAGTTATAGGCCAACTAACAAGTAAGTACAAATGTACTGAAGTGTATTTATATTTTTATTTTGCAGAAGTTTTTTCCCATTTAATTTCCTATTTTACAACTAATTTATATCAACATTAATAGTTCTTTCTGTGGTCCTAGTTGTTAGTGGATATAAATAATTCATTCCAGGTCTCTGGAAGTAGCAGAAATGTTCTGCATGAAAATTATTTAAAACATTAAACTTTGCTAGGCAATAATGTTAAAGTCTTTTTGAAATATCTCTAAATTTTCACTAATAACATTTAATTTGCAAGGGAATGCTCACTTGGCAGTCTGACCAGCCAGGCACGACCATGTGAAAACAATGGGCAAAAACAATATGTTCAATCTCTTTTTACGAAATATTTGTTTGGTTTCATTTCCTTTTGTAACAACTGGGTTTTCATTCAGTTCAAACAGGTGGTCCGTCAAAGATAGGGGAGAAGAAACCTGGAAAAGCAGAGATACAAAGTGAGTGTTTCCATATATTTTGGCTTGAATTTGTAGTAGTCAGTAACATGTAGAGATGTTCCAATCATATACAAAGATCAATCTTGTTCTTCCACTAGTTTCTATAAGCTTTATCTAGAAGGAGCACAGACAGTATGAGAAATGTGTAATGAAATAGTTACCTTAGTTAAGTTTTGACTTTCTAGGTAGTTTTTCATTCTAAGACAAACTGATAGAAACAGGTGGCACTTAGGGATGTGTGAGAAATATCAGGCTGGAGAAACACACCCAGTTAGTGTTGAGGCAATTCAACATGCAGGAAGGTGCTTCTCTAAGGCGAAGTGGATGTTGTGCTCAGCTCTGGGGAACTGACATCATCTCAGTCACTGGCAGTTTTTCCAACCTTCTCCAGAGTTTTCTAAGACAATTCTGATAAACTGGTGCAATTGGTATAATTAGATGAAGACAATTTTATTTAGGGTAGGTTTCATGGTTGTTAGCTTCTTTTTGTCCTACATGGCTTTATCTGACTTACTAGGGTGGACTCTTCCAGGGTTACTAGGGCTTCTGATTTTGTCACTTTGTAAAAGTTCGATTTATGTTCCAGAATGACAATAAAAATTATAAACACAAACCTGTTTATCCATATCTCTCTTTATCATTCTTTCAGATGTCTAATAGTAATTTGAAATGAAGTTTATAGTATGACGTTACATTGCTAATATCTTCCCCAAGCCATCAGTATTTATTCTAAATCAAAGCATTATGCCAAGTATAGACCTTTTAATAGGCTTAAATTGGCCTGTTAAACAGTGTTCAAAAATAATTTAAGCGCGCAACTTGCATTTGGCTTGCAAAACTTTCCGGGACTCTCTCTTTCTCTTCCTAGCCAAATACTTCTTTTATTACCTACCGACTGACTACAAGGACAAAAACATCTTCAGAAAATCTCTTTAGTGTTGCCTTACAAATACAGATTTCCATGAAAACCAACCTCCACCTACACCATTCAGAGAAGGAGGGATGATGTATTTGGTTATAAAAGCTGATCATTGCATTCAAGCACTTTAAGAATGCCATATAGAGTCTTAATTTTTGGATAAAATGATTATTTTCTCTCTTTTCTAGTACAGTAGGTTTTAGTTGTAAAATTCGAGTACATTGATAATTAGGATAAGATATTTTGGTTATTTTGCATCATTTTATGGTTATCTTTACTTCTATGGGATTACATTTAACTGTCTAGAATCTAACCCTATTGGAAATTTCAGACAATTGAAAAGTGCAGCAGAATACTAAAACTGCTCTTTTCAACTCAATTGCATTTGGTCGAACAGCACAGTAATTATTTTGTATTTATTTATTGGCAAATACCAAGGAATTAAAACACTTTGCTTACATTTCTTTTGTATGTCTCTCAGATGCTTTACATAATTTTTACTTGGAGATAAGAGTGAGGATACAGTTTGTAAAACAGATAGGTTGATAGCATGAATCTTTGAATTGTAATCTCCTCAGGCATGTCACATCTCCGATGATCTCTTCTTGCATATCTCTTCTTGTATAGTGGTGTAAAGACAGCTGGTTCCAAAGTGCATCTTGGGGAAGGCCCTGAACATACTTCTGTGGGTGCTAATAAAATTTTACTTTGTTTGGCTAAGTATACTCTATTGAATGGAATGATTTTAAAAGGCAAACTCTTTTTTTTTTTGCAGTGTTAGCTTATATTTCTTAGTGATGGATTGATTTAATAATGCATTATTTAAAAATATGTCAAATATATTTCAGAATGCTCTGTCAGTGCCTGGACTGACTTAGTTTTCCTTGTGGATGGCTCATGGAGTGTGGGAAGAAACAATTTCAAGTACATTTTGGACTTTATTGCTGCTCTTGTGTCTGCTTTTGACATTGGGGAGGAGAAGACAAGGGTTGGAGTTATTCAGTACAGCTCTGATACTAGGACTGAATTTAACTTAAATCAGTACTATCAAAGGGATGACCTTCTTGCTGCGATTAAAAAAATCCCATACAAAGGTGGCAATACAATGACAGGTATGCTTTACTGATTTCATTATTGTTTATTATAAATGAAATATCTGTTTTGGAAAGAAATTAAGCATTGCTCGATTGTTACCTATTTAGTATCTTTGCAGTTGATCACATAGTTTTTGACTTTCGCAAAATCGAGTAGCGTAAAGCAAACAAATATGTTCCTTTTCCCTCTAGGGGATGCTATTGATTATTTAGTTAAAAATACTTTCACGGAATCTGCTGGAGCAAGAGTTGGTTTTCCTAAAGTGGCAATTATTATTACGGATGGCAAATCCCAGGATGAAGTGGAAGTTCCAGCACGGGAGCTTCGTGATATTGGAGTTGAAGTTTTCTCTTTAGGTAAGTTAGGTTGCCTAGAACTATTTTGATATGCATAGCATTTAGGAAGATGAATGATTGAATTCTCAGACAAGGATGCTATTAGAAGTGTTTACTGTGTTTTATTGTATAGTATCAAGCCAAATTGTCTTTGAGTAAAAAATTCTATTCATCTATTTCCCTCATGTAAATTTCCTTCGCATATGCATCAGGTAATGTGATACTCACATTCTTTGTCAGCCCCCTACTTTCTGAAGAATCCTGGGGCAGTGATTCTAATAAGACACTTCTTGTACTACCATTAAATTTTTTTATGTGTTTCCTATATTATGTAATACATGATGAATTCTGAGGGTTCCGGCTCACTCAGGACTCTGAAAAGAAAGTGTTCCCGTTACTTTGACGAGACAAATGATGACACGGTTGGAATGAGAACTCTCTGTGTTTCCTAACCACTCATTGCCTCTTTGGTTGGTCACTTAATGTGAAAGTATAAAATGCCCTTGCCCTGAACAGTTATACATTTATTATGAAGCAAAATAATTCTGGCTCATGATTTAATAAGGATTTAAAGATGTGTTCAATAGCGAAGGATTGAGAAAACAAAGAACCTCTTCAAGTTGACACCTTTCCCATTTCAATAGATCCTTGGCCTTTTGTTTTTAAGGCATTAAAGCTGCCGATGCAAAAGAACTGAAACAAATTGCCTCCACACCTTCTTTGAGCCATGTTTTCAATGTGGCCAATTTTGATGGAATTGTAGACATTCAGAATGAGATCATCTCCCAGGTGTGCTCAGGTGTGGATGAGCAGCTTGGTGAACTGGTTAGTGGAGAAGAAGGTGAGTGTATTTTTTGTTGAGTGTTTCTCAGGTGCTAGCATTTTTCATTATTTGGTAGCATTTATCGCTTTACAGGTGTCCTTAAAGTAGACACATTTACTTACATGTATGCTTCAGTGACTATCCAACTTTACAGTCCATCGGTTTTTCAGAACTCTGCTTGCTAATACCATTTGTATCATGCGCACCCACAAAGAGTCAATAAAATATTTCTGTCACTGTAAATTTCTTAAAACTGAGGAGAGACAAGTTTTGACTTGCTCTTTTTTTGAAGACCCTTTCGTGCATATTATCTATCCATTATCAGGCTCTACTGCTACTTTCTTTAATTATCTCTCCCTCCATTTTAAACATTAGTAGGCTGCAGAGACATTTATCTTAGCAGTCTATGACTTAATAGCAACCTCATTCCTATTAGTTGGCCATAACGAGGGTTTTCCATCACACTAAATGTTTTCAAAGCTTTTAAGAATATTTCAAAGATCAATTTGATACTCTCACATTTGGAAAGTTTTCCCAATTCTATCAGTTATTACTTCTAAATACATAAAAGAAAGAAGAGGAATTTCAGAAAGGACGTCTTGTAAGCATTGTTCCAAACATTAAAAAGCACAATTCAAAGCCCTTTATATTTTTCCATGGTTGTTCTCCATTCTGAGACTTGACAGATGATAAAAGATGAGTTCTGAATAGCTACTTCTTCAGTCACACAAACCTGTTACTGTACAAACCCCAAGAATTCTGGTTCTAATTCTGTCTCAGAATATTAAGTCATGGACTCTTAAACTTTTGCTTTTTCTTTATTGCCCAATACCTGATTTTTTGCTCTGTATTATAAAAATTGGTCTCTTCCCACTTCCATTTTCCTTGGGTTAGCTCTCTTTGCTCAGTCTTTAAACATACAAAGTCCTTGCTGAGGACTGGTTACCTGTAGACCAGGTAAGCCGAACTTTGCTCCACACTCTCTGAACCTCCTGCATGGCAACAGTCTCAGCAGTGGCAGCCTGCGCACACCTTTCTCCTCTTCTCCCGGAAGCAGAAGCGGAAGTGGCCTGCGCCTCCTGTTCCAGGTGGTGCTGCCTCTGCCTCACTCAGGAGCTTTGGCCAATCGCCCAGCTGCCAAATCTGTTGCTCCCAGGACTTCTCATTTAAATGCCATTTCATGCGCTGCATCTGATCGCTTTCTTAGGAGATGATGAATGAACTTTTGCCTGTTGCTGTAGCTTCTTCTTACATACTATATTTTCGAGGAAGCTGATTCCACTGATAAATCCAGAATTTTGAAGACTTGACTAGAATATCTTCAAGTCACTTAACTGTTAAATACTTGACTATGTTCTATAGTGAGTAAAAATAAAAAATTTTAGATTACCAATATTTACAAATCAATATGCATGTTGTAAACTGTTGTTTTGCCTCTGTTTGGTGGTGATTTGACTGTAGTTGAACTTTTTTCTTACTCTGAATTAAGAGGGATTAGAGTTGTTTGAAATCGTAAAAAATCTTTTTATTTCCTTACTGCTAACTATGTGCTCTTCCGTGGTATTTAAAATATCTTTAAAGATTATAAGTTTTCTTTTATAACATTAAAAGAAGAAAACTTTCCAAAGAATTGAGTGAATCATTGATTTAACAAATATTTATCAAGTACCTACTTTGGAATGCTTGCTTTTATTTATTTGTCTTTCTTTGTGTTGCTGAGGATTAAACCCAGGGCCTTAGTGTGTGCTAGGCAAGCACACATCCACTGAATTACATACCCAGCCTAGCTTGTTCGTATTTTGAGACATGAGAACAAAAGTAATGGGTGAAATGCCAAAACCAGAGTGGAAGTCTTGGTTCCCAGATTAGATATCAGATGTCTTAGCCACTAGTTTCTTACTAAGACTTTCGTTGTCTTTAAACTTTTTCAGCAATTCGAGTAAAAACCAGGCACTGGTTACTTTTCGTTTGTTAGGTATGGGTGAAATTAAGGGAGAGAGGGCATCTGAAAACTCTGCCTGATATATTCATCGTTCATTTAAATATGGAGAATTGAAGGTCCAATTCTTCAGACGTCTGTAACTTAATCAATAGAGTTGAATCTCATTGTTATTAACTATTGTCTACTTGTTACTTTTTAGTTGTTGAACCTCCTTCAAATTTGGTTGCTACTGAAGTCTCATCAAAATATATTAAGCTAAGGTGGGATCCATCGCCCAGCCCAGTGACTGGCTATAAAGTCCTCCTTACCCCAATGGCCCCGGGTAGCCGGCAGCACGCTTTGAGTGTGGGGCCACAGACAACCATGCTCAATGTCCGTGACCTCTCTGCAGACATGGAATACCAAATCAGTGTGTCTGCCATGAAGGGACTGACATCTAGTGAACCCATTTCAATAATGGAAAAGACTCAGCCCATGAAGGTTCAAGTGGGTAAGCTAATAGGCGCATCCTTGAGTTTGTGATATGCACAGGTCTTGTTGACAGTATGCCCTCCTTGCTCAGACTTTGTTTTAAACAAAATATCTGCTATAGTTTTCTTTGAGAGAAGCATGTTTGGAGTAAAAGGGGAGAGAGGGTTGCAGGGAGGGTGGATTTGATTAAAGCATGAGATACACATGTGTGGAGATGAATTTGGGCAATTAATATGAGTTAATATCTAGGTTAAAAAGAAGAAAGCGTGCTTATTAAAAAGCCAGCTATCTCTATTTTATTGATTTATTTATATCTGTTGAAGCTTACCAGACTTTCTTTCTCTGTACAGAATGCTCGCGTGGTGTGGATATAAAAGCCGATATTGTGTTTTTGGTTGATGGTTCTTACAGCATCGGGATTGCAAACTTTGTTAAAGTTCGAGCCTTTTTGGAAGTTCTTGCAAAAAGTTTTGAGATTTCACCAAACAGGGTACAGATAAGCCTTGTCCAGTATAGCAGGGATCCCCACACTGAGTTCACATTGAAAGAATTTACCAAAGTGGAAGACATAATTAAAGCGATAAACACCTTCCCCTACAGAGGAGGATCTACAAACACTGGCAAAGCCATGACTTATGTCAGAGAGAAGATATTTGTGCCTAATAAGGGTTCGAGAAGCAATGTACCAAAGGTCATGATTCTCATCACGGACGGGAAATCATCAGATGCTTTCAGAGATCCTGCCATAAAACTAAGGAACTCAGATGTTGAAATCTTCGCAGTTGGTGTGAAGGATGCTGTTCGCTCAGAGCTGGAAGCTATTGCCTCTCCTCCCGCTGAGACCCATGTGTTCACAGTGGAAGACTTTGATGCTTTTCAGAGGATATCTTTTGAACTCACACAGTCCATCTGTCTTAGAATTGAGCAAGAATTGGCAGCTATAAAGAAAAAAGGTTAGTATAGTTTGTAAAAATTAATCTCTTCATGAACAAAGCCTTTTGATCGCAACAGTGGGATAGTATACTTCTTCAATCTTTTTTTTTTGCATACAGAAAAAGTAACTTTCCTATGTAACTGAAAACTATTGAATTTAATTACTTTATTTCTGACATATGACTTTCTCTTCTGAATGGATAATTTCTTTGTTGGTGGAAAAGCTTCTTGCCCATAACAGCCATAAGATAGTTTTGTTCCTAGATCCGCAAGTGGGTCTGGGAGCCAGCTTTGTCATTGTATCCAGTAACCACTTACTGAGTGTCTACTGTGTGCTAGAGACTGGGCTATGCTCTTTGAACCAAAGGCTGCTAGAACATAGTCCTGGACCTTTGAATCTTTTATGCATTCCCTTTCCTGGATCACTTTTTGGCACTGTTCTGCACATCTGGAGTTCCTTATTCTCTTTTCTTCTTTTGCTTACATTCCATTTTTCAATATTGTTGAAAGTACCACCCTTTTCGGCAAGTCTTCCTTAAGAGTTCTATCATTACAGTACAAATTTTCATTTTCACTCGCTTGACATTCTCATGTACTGCTTTCTTTGTTAATAGTTTTGTGCTGTCTCATCTCTGCAGTTAGATGGCGTGTCCTCTGGGGGTGGCAGGCAGTGTGTGTTAAGCACTGTCTCTTCCTGTGATTTAGTTTACTAAAGGCTTAGTTTGATAAATATTCTTTGGTTAGGAAAAATCCCTTCCTTTTACTCTGAAATATCTGTCTCCTTGTCACCAAAGTATCCAAGTACCAAGTATCCAAGTACCAAGTACCAAGTATCCAAGTACCAAGTATCCAAGTATCCAAAGTACCAGAGCTGAGTGGGAAACTGTGGATCATTCCTTTTAGATCTGCTACTGTTTAAATATTATACTTGTGGGAAGGGCCAGCCTACCACTGCTTTGTCTAAAGAAGTTCAAAATTTAAACTCAGTTTTCAATAGGCCTTTATAACCTAGTGTTAGGGATGCTCAAGACAGACGATTAGGAGCCCTTTGCAGGGCTGTGGACTGTCTTGAAATGTCATACATGGAAAGGTTACTCAGTATATTGGTTTCACTGACCATTCTCCCGAGCGAATATATGTTATTTCAGAAACATGTCATCGTTGGTCCTTTTGTTTTATGGATTTAAAAGTTCCAAACTATGTTTCTTTTTCAAATAGCCTACGTGCCTCCAAAGAATCTTAGCTTTTCTGAGGTGACATCATACAGCTTCAAAGTCAACTGGTCTGCTGCTGGGGAAAATGTGTTTTCCTATCACATCACATACAAAGAGGCCACCGGGGATGACAAGGTCACCGTGGTGGAGCCGGCCTCGAGCACCAGCGTCCTTCTCGGCGACCTGAGGCCAGAGACCCTCTACCTGGTGAATGTGACCGCAGAGTATGAGGATGGCTTCAGCGTTCCTGCAGCTGGCGAGGAGACCACCCAAGAAGGTGGGACGGGGCTCCCAGCACGGATTTCAGAAATGGGCCATCAATCGTAGAACGGAAGTCCGGTTTGTCGCACCTCCTGCTTTACAGTCCAGGGTTGCGGCTGCCTTTGGAAGATTTGGCTTCCTCAAAATATACTTTCTCATAAGTCTTTTTTAAAAAACAAAAAAATGAATAAAACCTCTAGATTTACTTGGATGAATTTGAGGTTCAGAGATATTGAGAGTCACTGATAATTGTGGAGTTCACTTTTGAAGTACTGCTCACTCATCTTTTTCTATCCTACATTTCAGTGATGTCACATTTTAAATGTTGCAATCACTCTCACGAATGGAACCGATGGCCGATATGTATAACCACACATTAGTTTCCTTTCAAAAACTGCAGTAAATACAGTAAATATATATATGTAACATGAAGTTTGTTTTTTAGCCATGTTAAGTGTACATTTCAGTGGTGTTGAGTATATTTATTTGTCTTGCTACTGTCAGCACTAACTGTCTCCAGAGTGTGCAAAGCTGAAACTCTATAGCTCCTAAACAGTAATTTCCTGTTTCCAGATGCTCTCTGCTTCTGGAAACCACCACTCCACTCTCTGTCTCTATGACTTTGATTGCTCCAAGTGCCCTCTCAGGAGGAGATTCATACATCATTTGTACTTTCGTGTATGGCTTATTTCACTTGGTATAATGTCTTCAAGATTCACTCATGTTGCTGTTTGTATCAGAGTTTCTTTTCTTTTGAAGGCTGGGTATTATTCTATTGTATATATGTATCCCATCTTATTTAACCAACCATTGATGGATATTTGAATTGCTTCCTTCTTTTAGTTGTTGTGACTGATGTTGCGATGAGCATAGTGTGCTAATTTTACCAATATTTTAAGAACTATTTGTATAGATGTATCCTCTTTACTGGGTAGAGTAGGATACTTTTTGACATGACTTACTACATTTGACATTTAAAGGACATCAACTTAACCTGATTAGAAGAAGACTGAGAGGAAGCAATTACTGTTAACATAAAGACTGAGTATTACAGAAGATGTAAATTGTTTTTTCTATTATAACTGGAGATAAGAGGGAGGGGGCCCGAAAATGCAGCAGGAGGAATTTAAGGGTGTTACTAAGAAGTATTTGCTGACGGAGTTAGCATACATTGACATAATTTATTGATAAAGGGTAAAGAATCTGTTTTTCTCTGAAACATTTTTCAAATAAGATTGTTACCTTTCATTTGTGCATGGTTAGGTGTTACTTTTCTCTCATTGCCAAGACAAAATCCCTGACCCCAAGAGTTAAAGGAGGGAAGGTTTATTTTAGCTCACAGTTTGTAGAGGTTTTAGTCTGTAATCTGTTGGCTCCAAGGGAGGGTGGTATGGTGGACAGGCATAGCAGTGGAGAAGCAGTTCATGGTGGGCAGAAGGTAGCAAAGCAAGCAAGCAAAGCAAGGAAACTTAGCAGCTTCTTTGTGTCCCCTTTTATATTCTATCTAGGCTGCTGGGGTTAGGGTGGTGCCAAACCAATCAGTGGGCTGATTTTGTAATCATACACCCTTAATCCCAGCATCACACGCTCCAGATCCAGCCACTTCTGAAGAAGCCCCACCTATGGCTGAGTGAGGCATTTGGGGGCATCTAAACACAAGCCATAACAGATGCAGTTCTGACTAAGGGCTTAAAAATAAACAAAATGATGTGAGGCATTCTCTTTGGATTTTTGTGCTTCTGTAGCCTACAAGTTCATCTCTAATATGGCTTTCTGTTGATTTCCTGTAATGCCCTCTGTTGCTTGATGGGCCTGGCCCTGTTCCCTCAGCACTTCAGGATAGGAACAGGAAGTTTGTCAGTTTGTCCCAAGAAGAAACTTGAGTGTAAAGGTTTTTGAAACCGAGTGTTAAACACCCTACCCATCTGTCGAATTCCACACCCTTGTTTACTTTTAATGCCTTCCAGTAAAAATAGAGGTGAGCATGATGTTTACGACTGTTTCATATTCTCCCTGTCCTGCTAATCCTCCCAAGGGCTACCTTGCTAGCAGCGTTATCTCCTTAAATGAGAGCAAGCCGGCACTAGGTTTCTGTTAAGAGGCTGAGGCAGAGAAGACCTAGGCTGGAAAATTGAGAATTACCTCACTTCAGCTAAAGAGAGCACCAAAGCTTGAGATGAAACACTTCCTGCTCCCAACTCTTGCATGGTTGTACTATCTGTGACAAATGTTATTTTTGTGGTTTTAAAAAGCTGAGCAAATTTACCTTGTTTACAAATATATTGACACTGTTTGCTTTTGACCACAGAGCACTTTTCTCCTTTTGGTTATTTAAAGGATTCCTTTTTTCACAAAACTTTTTATAAAAACAATCTGTAGAAATAAATACATTAAGCACCCCCCACCCCAATGTAAAGGACTTTTGAGTAGAGGCCACTCTATTCATATATACTGTAGTTTGGGCCACTGAGCTACTACAATAGAATTTGATAATGCCTTTTGAAGGCCAAGTCTACTATTTGCAGTGAAATCTGGGATTTATATGTTCTTTGGTCAATGAGGAAGTTTCTGATTCAAAACTTTCATTAACTACCAATGTTGGAGCTCCTGCTGTGTGTTACATGCTATGCTAAATGTTTTCCATGGGTTGTCTCATTCAACCACTGCAGTAATTCAATAAGTAGTCATGCTTTACTGATGGATAATCTGAGGCTCAGAATTACCTATCTATTAAGCTTCAGAGCCAGGACCCAACCCATAGGTCTATCTGACTCATTTGTTCCAGCAAATTTAGTCTTTTTCCTTGAATCAGGGTGTAAGCTGGCTAGCTACACTTTTCTCTTTTCTTTTCTTTTTTTTCTCTTGGAGTGACCTAGTGATGTGTTGAATTTTCAAGTAAGCATCTAATAGTTTCTATCTATAGTTTCACTGTGTGAATGAGAGCACAGTAACTTTGTGTTCACCTTTTTGATAAGTGTTGTGTGTATGCAGTTTGCCTCTTGAACAACTAGGACATTTAACATATTTACTGAACACAAACCCAGATGACATTCTCCTTTGGGTTAAAAAAAAATTTCATCAAAGACTCTGTGTGGGCCATCCACATTGCAATTGAACTTCAAAATTTAGTGCTAACCAGCATTCATTAAGCTTCTGTCACATACCTACTCTGTCAAATACATGGTCTAATTGTTCTCCAACTCAAATGACTGTATAGGTAAAATGTTAGTTGTGGGAGAGTTTGAATCTGTTTAATCTCTGGCTGAATAAATATAGTAACCAGGAAATTGGTAAAAAAAAAAAGCCTGCTCATGGATTAAAGGAATGCTATAATTTAGTGTTCAAAAAGCTAGTGTTTGTGTCTGTCACATGAGATCAGCTAAATTTTTGAGCATATGTATTTTTTATTTCAGTCAAAGGTGCACCTCGAAACCTAAAAGTGACAGATGAGACTACAGATAGTTTTAAAATTACCTGGACTCAAGCTCCAGGGAGAGTTTTAAGGTATCGAATTATATACAGACCAGTTACTGGTGGGGAAAGCAAAGAAGTCGCCACTCCGGCCAATCAGAGGAGGAGAACGCTGGAGAACCTGACGCCAGACACGAAGTACGAAGTATCTGTCATCCCTGAATACTTCTCAGGACCTGGCTCTCCGCTGACTGGAAATGCAGCCACTGAGGAAGGTACACGAAATAGCTGGCCATATGGTGACAACCCAAATCTCGGCTCGATGACTATCTAGATAACCCAAGTCATGCTGAGTATTCTTTTTAAAAATAATATGACTAGCTGGGCGTGGTGGCGGATGCTTGTAATCCCAGCACTTGGGAGGCTGAGGCAGAAGGATCGCTATGAGTTCAAGGCCAGTCTGATCTGCTTAGTGAATTCAAGTTTAACCTGAACTACAGTGAGACCCCCCTCTTGAAAAAACAAACAAACAAAAATTTTTTAAAAAAAATATAATTTGAGGGATGACCAGGAATTGAAAATCAAATTGCTTGGCACCATGGTTTACTTCTTTGGCAAGATTTTTAAACATTAATTTCTTTTTATTTAAATGGTTGTTTATGTTCCTAGAATCAATTCTCGTATTTGTTGCAAACTGTACCATACTAATTTAATATACCATTTCACTGAGATAAAGTAAGTCATTTATACTTTTCATTTTACTCCCTACCTTTAAGATTTTTAATAGTAATGGAAATGCTAAGCACATAGTAGCAATGGTGAGCTGTTGTTCACACCTGTTTCCATTAGATTCTGTGCAAAGCTCTTCTGGTGCACTCTCATTTTGCACACTCTGTGAAGTTGCTATTACTATTATCACCATCCCAGTTTTACAAGAGAATCGAGTTAAGGAAATTCAACCACTGCTCTGCATTGTGCAGCTAAGAAGCCGTGAATCTGGTCCGTGGAACTCACCACCCTTCCAGACCGCCCAGGGAGCATCCTTACAGTCAGTCCCCCACTGCCACCCTCACCCCTACCCTCCACCCCTGCCCTCCAGCTCTGCCCTCCAGCCC
>PVJO010026012.1:0-21740 GCA_004026905.1 Hystrix cristata
TGTTTCAACCTCCCAGAGTGCTGGGATTATAGGCCTGTGCCACCACACCCAACCAGGATATGGATTTAGATCTGAGATCTACTCCCTCTTGCTTGCTGTAGTTCTTGGACAAGTATTTTAACCTTTCTCAACCCCAAGCACCCATCTATTCTAGAGGTTGATAATCCTCTTCCACCATCCTCAGGAAGCTATTTTAAAGATACTACAAAGGTGAAAGAAGCATAGGATTGTGAGTTTTTTGTAAAATGTGTACACCACACAGTGGTAAGATTCAATTGTCATTAATATCTAAATACTTTTTTTTTTTTTTTTTTGGTGCTGGGGATCGAACTCGGGTCTTTGTGCTTGCAAGGCAAGCGCTTTAACCACTGAGATAAATCCCCAGCCCCTCTAAATACTTTTTACAGCTGTAACTTTTTAGTCTTTGCTGCCTTGTGGGTATGATGCTCTGTGAATCCTAGACATTACTTAAAACAATTTCTTTTCAAGTTTTATAGAACTGTGGCCAAATTCCAATATTCTAGCATCCTCCAAGTCTTTTAGGATTATGGGAAAGCTGCTACTTTCCTTATTAGCATAGGACTATGTACGTTTCTCTTTAGATAGAAGTAGGTCTTATTGATATTAAACCCTTATGAATGCATGATTACTGACTTAACCTGATCCTGGCCCTTTTAACACCGTGAAGGCCCAGATCTCAGCCTCTAGTGGACTTCTAGGGATGTGCCCTGTCAGTGACTCCCATGTCTTGACTCTTTGGACCCACTGTCTTCTGAAGCCACCTCCACATTCACACATCTTATTTCCCAAACTACAAAGATTAAAAAACTCTTTTTTTATTTTGGTGCCGGGGATCGAACTCAGGGTTTTGTGCTTGTGAGGCAAGGACTATAACCACTGAGCAAATCCCTAGCCCTTCATTTGATTGTTAACAAGGAAATGAGAGATCACTTTTAAAGAATTTTCCCTTGAAGCTGGGCGTGGTGGTGCATGCCTGTAATCCTGGCGCTCAAGAGTCTGAGGCAGTAGGATCACTGTGCGTTCAAGGCCAGCCCAAACTACTTGGCCAAACCCTGTCTCAAAAAAAAAAAATTTTTTTTCCTTGACCCTCCAGCTTTTTCTGTTCCTTTTTCTCCCTGCAATAGAGGAATTGTTCATCCTCCTAGCTCCATGTTGTCATGTCCTGCTCACTTACGCATTCCAATCTGTACCATCCCTTCCTTAACCATCCCTTCCTTAATTGCCCTTGCTAATGTTTCTAATGACCACCATGTTGCTCAGGCCAGGTTGCCTGACCACATTTGATTTTTCAGCAGTGTTCACTGTCATAGATGATCCTGGCTTAAACACTCTTCTTTCTTTCTGTTTTTCTTTATCATACTCTGTTTCCTCTCTGGCCTCTGAAACTCTCCAGTGCTCAGTCCTAAGCCCTCTTTGCTGTGTGCCCTTCTTGGGCAATCTCTTTTATTCTCATGGCCTTAAATACTTATAAATCCTTGACTGCAGCATATGTTGTTTGAGCCCATTTTCTAGTCAGTGACATTCCCAGCTACCTGCTGGGCATTTCTGTTTCTATAGTTTACGTACATCTCAAGTTTAATACGTGTAGAACTGAACTCTTGGTATCTGACTTCCTCCCCCACGATTTTTTCCTACCTTTGTTTTCCTTTTCAACAGATGGCATTTTTTAAAACTACTTAGTTATTCATACCAGAAACCTTGGCGTTAATTCTCTGTTTTTTAAATTTTTATTTTTATTAGTCCACGTTTACAGTATGTAATGATTACATGCACAGTGTGGGGTACATGTCCATTACATACCTTAATCCTTTTTTCATTCTCTTCCCCCATCTCTTGGTGCTCTTCGCTTTTCCAAAAGATCTAGATTCTCTGGTACCCTCATGCTGGCCCATCCCAGGTCTTTTCAGTCCTTTCATCTGAGTATCTAGTGTCCTGCTACTTTTCCACCATCACATGCCTAATCCAGGCTACTCTGCTACTACCGTAGCTCTCAACAGGTTTCTGTGGTTCCACCCGCCTTTCTAATCCATTCTCTACCCAGCAGCTAGAGTGATCTAAAGAAGCAAATCAGATTATGTCACTCCTTTAATGTCCTGCAACTATGATGTCATTTGCTCTAATTACACAATCCCAAGTCTGCCTCATCTGACCTCTGTCTCTTTCTCCAGCCTGACCTACCACGGTGCTGTGGTCTCCCAGGCCCTTGGGTGTGCTTACCCAGCCTGTCTTCTCCCCTTAACTCTCACTTTGCTCTTGGTGCCGCTCAGGGTCTTCCCTTAGAGGCTGTCTTGGAACAATTGCTTTTTAGCTTGTGTGGTACTTTGTCTGTGTGAGATCTGACTCCTAGACTAGATGGTGCATTCCCAGAGGACGGGGACCACACTTGGGTTCTTATTATTGTACTCCAGCAAACAGGACAATAATGGCACATAGTAGGCACTCTCTTCCTCTTTTTAATGCGAATGGCTCCATCTCATATTTTTTTAAAAAATAGAATGTATTTTTTAGAGCAGTTTTAGGTTCACAGCAAAGTTAGGCAGAAGATACAGTGATTTCCCACACACCTCCGTCCCCACAGTCTCCTTGCCCCATGAAAATCTTGGAGTGGAGGGGACGTTTAGGTAGAATATAGTGATGAGCCTCTGTTGCTGCCCAGAGTGCATAGTCACATTGGGTTGGACTCGTATCTTGTGAATTTTGACATGTGTGTAGTGATACATATCCACCCTTAACAGGATCATACAGAGCAGTGTTTCCGCCCTGAAAGTCCTTTGGACTCCACCTGTTCCCTCTCTGCTGACTACTGGCAACCTCCAGTCCTTGTACTGTCCCTATGGCTTTCTCTTTTCCAGTGTGTCATACAGTTGGAATTGTTCAGTATGTAACTTTTTCAAGTTGGCCTCTTTCACTTTGTAGTATACATTTAACATGCTTCTGTGTCATTTTATGGCTTGAGAGCTCATTTCTTAGCACTGAATAATGGCCCATTGTCTAGATGTAGCACAGCTTATCCATTCACTATTGCAGGGCAGCTTGCTTTCTTCGATGGTTTGGCAATTTGTAAATAAAGTTGCTGTAAACATTTGTGTGGAGGTTTCTGTGTGGACATACATTTCAGCTCATTTGGATAAATAGCAGACAGTGCAATGGATTGTGTGCTAAGAGTATTTTTAGTTTTGAAAGAAACTGCCGAGCTGCCTTTGTAAGTGACTGCACCATTTTGAATTTCCACCAGCATTGAATGAGAGTACTCATGGCTCCGTATCCTCACCAGCATTTGGTGTTGTTAGCGTTTTGGATTCAGACCATGTTTTTTCTTGTTAAATGAAAGTTTTGAGGTAGTAATTGTAGATCAGCATGGAGTTGTAAGTACTAACATGAGTGATCCCTCGTGTGCACTCTCCATTCTCTGGGGTAGCATTGTGGAAACTAGTGCGCTGACTCACTTGGGTATCAAGATTGAACTGACCCACTGACCTTAGGTCTCTTCCTCAGTTTCACTTGGACTCATTCGTTCTGTTTTTAAGCCATTTTAGCTGGAGGTTTAACATGTTTTCTGAAATTCTTATTACTTAATATATGTATTTGAGACTGTAGGTTTTTTCCTTGGTCACATTCTTGCTGTATCCCACAAACTTTTACAAGTAATGTGTCTGTGGCTGGTTATTACTAAACATTTTACAATTTCAGTGGTAATTGCTTCTTTAATCCTTAGGTTGTTCAGAAGTGTTGTTATTTTAACTTCCAAGTATGTGAGTCGTATCTTTTTTCCAATATTAATGTGTAGCCTGATTACTTTGTTAAAGAACTAGTGTGGTTGCCCTTTTGGAACTTAAAGTATCCTTTTGCTTTGGCCTTTGGATGATTTGTTTCTGTAAGCAAACCCTATGTCCTTGGAAAGAATACAAATTCTCTATTTGTTAGATGCAGTGTTGTGCATCTATTGACTCAAACTTACTGTTGGTGTTACTCAGATCTTCCTTCTTAATACTTAGTTTTCTTTGTATGATCAGTTTTAGAGAGAGGTGAATTAAAATACTAGTGTGAAACTGGCTTTCTTTAGTATTTGTCGGGTTAATCATTTAGTTATGGGGATTGATAATGTATTTAACTTGCCCCTTTTTCCCTGCCCTTTTATTTTGGATTTTGATTTTAAAATACTTTTTCTTTGCTTGTTTTCTCCTTTCCTGTCTTTTACTGATTTGAGTTATTTCAGTATTTCCTCTGCTGTTTTGGAAGTTACCCTTTCTGTTTCTGTTCTTACTTTTTATTTTATTTTATTTTTTTTTTTAATGGGTTCTTGCTATATTGCCTAGTCTGGTCTCCAACTTTTGGGTCAAGTGATCCTCCTTTTTCTGACTCAGCCTCCCAAATAGTTGGGCCTACAGATATTTTTATTGGTTACTTTTGTTTGTTTCTTTTTTTTTTTTTTTTTTTTTTTTTTTTTTTTTTTTTTTTTTTTTTTTTTTTTTTTTTTTTTTTTTTTTTTGGTGCTGGGGTTTGAACTCAGGGCTTTGTTCTTGCTAGGCAAGCGTCCTACCACTGAGCTAAATCTCCAACCTCCTGTTGGTTACTTTTAGATTGTGGTTTGCTTTCTTTCTTTCCTTTTGTTTTTTGTAATACTTTCACATGTTAGTATTTTAGATATTATAGTTTTGACTTGTACTTCTCCAGGCCTGTCTTCTAGTTTATAGTGGCTAGTATTTTAGTTCCAATTTGTTTTAAACTCTCCCCAAGTAGTTTTTTCTCTGCTCATAGTCACTTAGTTGGACCCACCAAGTTTTTGGTTTTTTTTTTAATCTTTTTTTTTTTTTTTTTTTTTTTTTTTTTTTTTTTTTTTTTTTTTTTTTTTTTTTTTTTTTTTTTTTTTTTTTTTTTTTTTTTTTTTTTTTACCTTACTTGTCTCACACTGGCTTAACTTTTCTTTATTCTTCCATACTAACTTTATTTATTTATTTTGGGGGGGTACTGGAGATCAAACTCAGGGCCTTGTGCTTGCTAGGCAAGCGCTCTAACCACTGAGCTAAACCCCCAGCCCCCTTACTAACTTTTTAAGCAGAAATTTTTATAAAATAAATTTAGTTTGGGAGCCAGGCACAGTGGCACTCACCTATGTAATCCCAGTTACGTGGGAGACAGAGGCAGGAGGATCACACATTTGAGGTGAGCTTGGGTAACTTAGCAACGTCTCATCTCAAAAAAAATTTTAAAAGGCTGAGTGTGAGGGCACACACTTTCATTGTTTGGTTGTTGTTGTTGGCACACACGTTCGATCGCAGTACTCCTCTGTAATCCCAGCACTCAGGAGGCTGAGACAGGAGGATCACTGCAAGTTTGAGGCCACCCTGGGCTACCTAGTGAGTTCAAGGCCAGCCTGAACTACATACTGAGATCCCGTGTCCAAAAAAATGTTTAAAAAGAACTAGGTGTGATGGTGCACACCTGTAATCCCAGGACTCAGGAGGCCGAGACAGGATTGCCATGAGTTTAAGGCCATCCTGGACTATGTAGCAAGTTCAAGACCAGCCTGGACTACACAGTAAGACCTCATTTCTAAATGAATGAAGAATGAATAAATGAATAAATGAATGGCTGAGGATATACCTCAGTGGTAGAACACATGCCCAGTAAATGTGAGTCTCTGTCTTTAATCTCCAGTATTGCAAAACAAGACACAAGATTAAACTCAGTCTTGGTGTATCTCTGACTTTTTGGTAACATCTTTGTTTTATTCCTGTTGTATAATTTTTTATAGCTTTAGACAATTATTTTCCTTAACACTTAGATGAGAGGATTTCATGGTCTCCTAGCAACAGTATTTGTTGTGGAGAAGTCTGTTGTCAGTCTAATTGTTACCTTTGTGAATATCCCCCTCCCTCCTTTTTTTTTTTTTTTTTTTTTTTTTTTTTTTTTTTTTTTTTTTTTTTTTTTTTTTTTTTTTTTTTTTTTTTTGTGCCGGGGATCGAACTCAGGGCCTTGTTCTTGGAAGGCAAGCACTCTAACCACTGAGCTAAATCCCCAGCCCCCCTCCCTCCTTTTTTTTTAAAGTTTGTTTTAATGCATTGCTGGGGGTTGAATCCAGAACTTTGCCCATTTTGGGCAAAGCTCTACCACTGTGTTACACCCCCAGCTTTCTGTTTTCTTTATTTGAGACATTGGAGTTTTGCTAAGTGGTTCAGCCTGGCCTGGAACCTGCAGCCCTCTTCTTGGCCTCCTATATTGCAGGGGTTGCCACCTAACGAAGAGTTTTCTTTCTGATGCTATTTTGTACTTTCATGACAGAATTTTAGATTTAGACTTTCTTTTATTTATCTAATTTGTGCCTTGGTTTGCTACTTTAACCTGATTTGTGGGTTTCATGGTGTGGGAGGGTTGGAGAGCCCTATTTTTTTTTTTTTTTTTTTTTACTTTTTAATTTTTTATTTTATTTTATTTTATTTTTCTTGACTAACGTTCTTTGGTATTTTATATAGTTCAGGCTGGCCTTGAATTCACTGTGTATCCCAGGCTGGCCTCCAACTTGCAGTGATCCTTCTGCCTCAGCCTCTGAGTACTGGGATGATAGGCATGCACCACCTTGCCCACCTTGACCAGTGTTCTTATGAGAAGTATCTCAGCCTTCTCAGTTGGTCTTCTCCTTACCTTTTCTTTCATATTCCTATCTCTTGATGTCATTCTCCTGTGTTCACATTCAACTTTACAAATTCTAATTCTCTCTTCAGGTCTGCCTGTTCTACATTCTCTTTAAAATATTGTTTATTTTGAGCACAAGGCCCTGAGTTTGATCCCCAGGACCCTCTCCCCCCAAAAATTATTTATCTTGCTGGGCATGGTGGTACATGCCTGTAATCCTAGCTACTTGGAGGCTGAGGCAGGAGGAAGATCACAAGTTCAAGATCACCCTGGGCAATTTAGCAAGACCTTGTCTCAAAAAGGGCTGGAGATGTAGCTCAGTGGTAGAGCACCCTTGGGTTCAGTCCCCCTGTACTGCCAAAAATAAATGTTTTCTCTTACTGTGTTTAATTAATTATTTATTTATTTGTATTTAAAAATTTGCCTGTTTTCATGGTTTCTCGTCTTTCTTTTCGCTCTTTGGATATCTTTCACTTTTTAAACTGTGTTATGGAATTTGTTTAAAACTTTATATTAGGGAAATTTCAAACATAGGAGAGAAAATGTTACTGAGCTATGTGTGTCCTTGGCCCAGCTTTCTTTTTGCAGGTTGGTGGTGCTGGGGATCAAATTCAGGGCCTTGCGCCTGTGCTAACCAGGCGCTCTACCACTGAGCTAAATCCCCAGCCCCTGCCCAGTTTTTCTTCATCAGGTGTCAGCATTTGGTTATTCTTTTCAGCATGCCTGTGTGGAAGCTACTTTTATTTTATTTATTTATTTTTAATTTTTTACCAAGAACATGTATTGGTACATTGTATACATAATGATCACATTTATCATAGTTATTTTGTACCTGTACATGATATATCTTGGGGAAGCTACTTTTAGATTGATCTTTTGTTCTAGAGGTGCGAGTTCTCCTGTGGTCTGTGTTTCTCTCCTGTGTGATGGCTTCCTCTTGTGCTGATTTGGTTTTGGTCTTGTTTGGTTGTGTTTTTCTCTGTCAACTCACTTTGAGTGGCTGTTTTGCTTTCATGGGCACATTCCTGAGGGGATTTTGTCTTCCCCTGTGCTGGCTTCCCCAGGTTTAGCCAGCCGGGTTGGGTCGGTGTGGTGGTGTGAATTGGGGCCTCTGTCTTTGCGAGTTGCTGGATATACTCTTTCCCACGTGGCCCTGGCAGATCGCCAGGTCCTTGTTACTTGTCTAAACTGGTGGGCAGGGTTCTAGGCTCAGGTCAGAGGTGGGTCTAGGTGTGGGCTTTTAAAGGCCGCTGGCCTTAATGCAGTTATGTCAGTTTTGGGTACTGGAGAGTAGGGGTGTGCAGCCTGAATTCCTCTCTTCGGGGAGGTGAGAATGGAGTGTATTTAGGGGTGGTGACTAGCTGAGCTAAATCCCATTCTCCCCTGAGCCCTCAACTTGGCCTCTTGCTCAGAGTCTTTCCTTTTGTTTCTGGCACTGTTGACCCTGCTTGCCTTTATTCCCTCTCCCCCCTGCCCCCGTCCTGTACTGGGGATTGAAGCTGGGGGCTTGTGCATGGTAGTCAAGTGATCTACTGTATCCCTGGCCCTTACTGTTTTGGAGACAGTCAAGCTGAGTTGCCCAGCTGGCCTGGAACTTGCAATCCTCCTGCCTCAGTTTCCCAAGCAGAAGGGATTACAGATCTGCACCACTACACCCAGCTCAGAGTGTTAACTTTTATCTAGCATGTGTTGAATTTTATCTAGCATTTCTACATGAGGTTTTCTTGGAGAGGGAGGAAGGTGGTGTACATCCTCACTCACAGTTTTTTTTGCTTCTTTGTTTTCTGATAGCTAAGACTTTCTTTTGTGGCAAATACTTGCATTATTTCATCGAGCTGTGTGAGGCAGGCCCTAACGCCATCTCCCTTTGTGCAGTTGCTTTTTAACCACTGAGGGAAGAGGGAGCTGGGCTGCTTGGGCCTCCCGTTTGGGAGGCTGCTGCAGGCCAACTTCAAGCCTGGTGCTCCCTCCTGCTTGGTGCCAGCTGGGGGAAGGGGGAAAGCACCTTTCAGTGGGCTCATTACTGTTAGAGTAATGGCCCTATAACATTCCGTCCATAATAGTGCCTTCATACCACACCTGTTCCCCTACTGTCAGCCTACTGTCAGACATTTAGGCTGTTTCTCATTCTTTGCTCTTATAAATAAAGTTGTACCGTACTTGTAGCTCTTTCCTTTGGATAGATTCATGGAGTAGAAATTAGAATATCAGGAGGAGACTGAGAAAGTAACCAGGGATTTCCGGCTGCTTTGTCTGCAGTAGATTCTAAACTCCATTTGTTCACAGGTGACCTTCTGCAAGTCACTCAATTTCCTTTTGCCTTGGTTTTCTCATCTGAAAAACGAGGGAATAATAATGCAAACTTCCAGGCATTGTGCTGAGGGCCTGGTGTCCCGTACCCACATAAAGCACCAGGACAGTGCCTGCTCTAGTTAAGTGCTAGTTATGATTAGTTGTTGCTGCTGCTTTTGTTTTTAGTTTGAAGGGCCTTTCAACACTAGTGACTTCGAAAAAGGCTGTGCTACTTCGTGTCTCCGATGTAGGAATTGGGCACCTCTTGTGCCAACCCTGGTTTTACAGCTCACTGTTAACATTTTTGGGAGCTTTGCTGATTTGTTTTGGTTTTTGAGGCAGGGTCTTATTATGTAGTCCAGGATCGTCTTTGGAATACCAAACTTGAAAAAAGGTGAGGTTTTTTTTTTTGTTTTTTTGTTTTTAGCTTCATGAAATACTTTGTGATCACATTTAGAAGAAGTTTTTTTTTCCTATGCATTTAAACCGTGTAGCTTGAGAGCAAGTTTTATGCAATGTCTGTGGAGTGGGGCTGTTGGCCAGTGTCCTGGCCTCTTCAGGACTGTTATCCCTGGATGCTGTCTTCCTGGGCTCTTCAGCTCTGATTGCTGCTCTGAGCAGAGTCTTGCAATGCGGACAGGAGTCAGCAGCCATAGTGCCAGCAAGCGTGGGTGGTAGTAGCTCTAGTAGCTTGAGGGTTGGAAGAAGCTGGAGTGCTGGTCCCTCAGGAGGGAGGAGCTGGGGCCCCTCTGCGTCATCAGTCCTGGACCTGGCTGGGCCATGCCAGCACTGGGTGTTGGTGTCTCCCCCGTCCCCACCAAAGAGCTCCTCTTCTACTCCGGTAGGAATCCCCTTCTGGGCAGTCCTCTTGGTGCATAGGCGGATTCTGTGCCTAGGTGGGAAGGCAGGGCTGCTGCCCTTGCCCCTCCTCCACTCTGCCCCTTTCTTCTGCTCAGTTAGAAAAGTGTCCCTTAGCTCTTTTCCAAGCCACCGAGTTCGAATTGGTCTGTTGCTTGTAGGAGGTGCAGGCCTGCTCTGGTTCCTGCTGAAGTTAACCTGCCAGCGGAAGGTGTATATCTGATAATTGCGGCTCAGTGCTTCCAGGGCCCAGCGATTTAGTTAGGAGCAGTAATCCTGATCTTATCAGGAGGTTTTTGTAGCTCAACAGTGTTGGTTATAATAGTATCTGTTTTACTTCCTGCGCCCCCCTCTCCTCTTAGATTCTCTGGTCATCCTGCCCACTACTCTTGTCCATGTCTCATTACCTCCTGGAATCAGTTAAAACTAGTGCGAGCGCAAAGAGTGTTTTTCTTTTCTTTATACCAAGATGTGGGAATTGCTAGGCGATCACTCTACCACTTCAGCTAAATCCTCCAAGATGTGGGAATTGGACTTTTAACATTACAACATTCCTGGCCTGCTCAGCAGCAGAACAGTCACAAATGTCATACATATAATGCTTACAGAGCCGTGAGCCTTGCTAAGATAAGGCAGTGTATGTATTGCTTATTAAGTAAAAAAAGACAACAGCCATATTCCACCCAAATATGTTAGGCACATTCCGTATTTCAGAGCACTTATTTGGTGTGCAGGAGCTTGGGATCAGCCCCTTTGAAGTCCGGTGGTTTACTAGTGACTACTTTGAGGTTCAGGTCATAGGAATTTCCCTAGATCCTTGACCTTGGGGTTTATCTCTCTTATAGAGAGTAGACAGAAAGGAACCACGTTACTGTTCTGTGTCTTCAGCAAACACAGGAATCTCCATAAAAGTCGTCAGTGTGAGCTGTGGTGTGTAGTTTTAGCACAGAAAGTTTCTTAGAGGTCTCAGAATGTGGGGAACTAAAGGAAAAATTGGTCACTTAGCCCCTCCCTGTACTTAACATCAAGGCAGAGAAAGGGTTAACTTTTACCTTGGGGAGGAGTGAGGAATGGAACCTGAAATTGCTTTGGACATCTGAGCTGTGCTTTAATAAGATATTCCAGGTGGTCACGGAGTAATCCTAAAATAGCCCAGATACTTAATTGCTTTTAAAGTCAGGCTCCTGTCTCTGGGGAGGTACAACTCTGAGGAATGCAGTGCTGGCTCCTAAGATCTTAGAGGCGTGGTCTGTTTGGGTTGGTGGTTTTTTTCTCCCCCAGATCCCAGAAAAAAGAAGTCCCTAAGGTAGTCATCTTGGGTCAGAAGACATCTATAAATTTCCCCTTTTCTCCACACTGGAAAGCTGGCAGTAAGCCTTTATCTTCTGGCGCTACCAGCTGCCGTAACCTGGCTTTGGGGTCCCCGGCTGTGGGATTGGTTTGGTCACCACATCCTGAGATGGTGGTCTGTTTTCATTAGTGCTCAAAGGCTTCCTGCCTGATCCCCTTGCCCGGCTACTCTGTTTGCATAGGAACACACTTTTCTCACTGTAAGAATTCAGTCATCATTCTCTCTCTTTCATCCTCCAGTGCAGATCCAATTAATTATCCGGCTTGTCTGCCTCTCCTGACAGTGGTTTCTTCCTGGTTCCCGAGTTCTCTGTGTCGGCGACTGCTTACCAGCCCGGGGCTGGCTTCCTCTTACAAATCTTCAGTGCTGTTTACAAAAGCTGTGTATTATATTAGCATTATAAATCACCAAGAAGTGTGAAAAATATGTCTTATTAAACAGAGTCAGACTGCTCTCTTATAAGACTAAATATTGCGAAGGGATAATTTGTGTGATAAATCATTCTGTCCTTTCAGTGCATTTCATGGGCATTTCTTTGTTGGTGGCAGGGGAGCAAATGCCCGGTCTTGACATATAAGTGAAAAGTTAGTCTAGAAAAATAATAATTTTTTCCAGTGAAAAATATCACCCCACCCCACCCCCCACTGGGGTTCGAACCCAGGGCCTTGAGCATGGTAGGCAAGTGCTCTACCCTTGATCTGCATTCCCAGTAGCATTAATAAGTTTCAAAATTCTCAATCTCTCTCTGTCTCCTCCAATAGAATGTAAGCTCCAAGAGGTTACAGGTTCTGATCTGTCTTGGTTTTTCCCTCAGAACCTTTCAGTGTCTAATGTATCCTAGGTCAGTGATGGCAAACCTTTTAGAGCTTCTGATGATACAAATAATCCGCTGCCACACACATGGTGTAGGTTCCCCACCACTGTCCCAGGTTATCACATTGTCTCTACGTGGATGAATATAATGAAAAAAACAGTAGTGAAAGCCACCCACAATCTCAATTCAGTTAGGTATCTGTGTACATGTGTATATTACATTTTTTTTCCCCCATAAAAATGGGCTGTTAACCGGGTGTGGTAGTGCACAACTAGAATCCTATCTACTCAGAAAGCTGAGGCAGGAGAATGACAAGATCAAAGCCAGTCTGGGCAGTTTAGTGAAGTTGTCTCAAAATTTTTAAAAAATATTTTAATTTTTTGCAGTACTAGTGATTGAACCCAGAACCTTCATACTGAGCTACATCTCCAGCCCTTCATTTTCATTTTATTTATTTATTTTGTTGGGGTTCTGGGGCCTTTTGGGGGGTGGTTTGCCTGGGATTGAACCACTTGAGCTAAATCTCCAATCCCTAGGGCCTTTATTTATTTTGAGACAAGGTCTTGCTAAATTGGCTAGGCTTGAGCTTGCTATTTGTTTGCCTCACCCTCCCAGAGTGCTGAGATTATAGGCATGTACCACCACATCTGGTTGAAGATAAAATTTTTTAAAAAGACCTGGGATTATAGCTCAGTAGCAGAGCACCATATGCGAGCGCATATGCACAAATTTATTATTAAAATCATGCAGAACATTGATTTAATCATTTGCTTTTCTGCTCAGAAACATCTGCCACCTCCCCACTGTTCACAGTTGAGAATTTAAATTTCCTCTGGTATTCAAGGCATTTCACAGCCTGTTTCCACCTTAACCTCTCAGACTGGCTGTCCTTATAGCCTCCCTGCCAGAACATGTCTTGTTTATACCCTACTCACTGCTCCTCTAAACTGTAAATGTCTCCTTAATCAATCCTTCAAGGCCAGTTTAACCCTACCTCTGAGCCCCCAGCCTTTTCTTAACCTCCTAGCACTTTGTGGTTTGCTACTTGTTGCTGTACACTGCTAAATGCTATATGTATGTTCAACTTGTTTTTCCAGCTCTGTGGTAAAACGCCCAGTGGTGGGAACTACTTTGCGGGGGGCGGTTGCTGTCAGCAGTTTACACAGTGCCCTACCTGGGTAGTTGTCAGGAAATCTGTGTTGAGTGAATTTGTCATCAGATCCTTGTTTCCCTGGGACAGAAGGATCTCCTAGAGGCCATCTCTCCATTCTGCCTCTGGTGGATTCTGCATTGTGATGTCCCAGGCAGAGGGCCATCCAGAGACAGGAAGCTGCCCCCTCCTGAGAAGGCTGAGCCCTGTCTGGGCAGTTCTGATTGTTAGGCAAAGGCTCCTCACTTTGGTGGGAGGGAGGTGCGGTGCTGGAGATCTAACTCAGGGCCTTGTGCTTGCTGGGCAAGCTCTCTACCATTTGAGCTAAATCCCCAATCAAGACTGGTCACTTCTGCCCAGTCACCCTAGTTTTACCCACTGGGTGGGAGAAGCCTGGATCCTTTTCCACAGAAAGCCTTTTAGATTTTCAGTGTAGAGAATTTGTTTGCTTCCCCTGTATTGTCTTGATCTACCAGGGTTGAGATGTTAGAGACCACCAAGCTTGACTTTGACCTGTTATTTTTTGAAAGCCTTATATAGATCACAATGCTAGGTACCATGTTCCTCTGTTCCTCTCAGAGGTGTGTTCATTTTTCCTCCCTGTTCCCTCTTTCCTTCCCTTTTCCTCACCCTCCACCTTAGTGTCCTGTCCCCTCTGGGAAGCAGAAGTTCACCCTTTGGTGGATGGTCTGTCTTACAGGTAGTGTAAGGTTAGTGGTGCCCCCAGATAACTGTCAGCTCCATGTATTTGTGAGGGCCAGTTTCTGTTTGGGTCAAGTTATCTACATGAAGCTGGGTTGGAGTTTTAGCTCAGGGGTTGAGCGCTTGCCTCGCAAGCACAAGGCCCTGAGTTCAATCCCCAGCACCCCCGCACACAAAAAAATGTATTTACATGAAGCTGATGAGAAGAATCAAGGAATGAAAGAACCACGCATTGCTGGGAGCCTCCCAGGGTCCTAATTTAGGCATTCTCGGAATTTTACTCTCCTTCCTGATCACCCTGCTCAGAACACTTGGTCCTGTGTTTTAATCCATGAGGAGCGTGTGCCACAAAGTGAGGCAGGCAGACGTAGGCTTGGGTCCTGGTGCTGCCACTAGAAGCTCAGAGCCCCTGGGCCCTTTGCTTGATGGAGCTCCTGGAGCCACTGTCTCCTGTGCTCTGACATTACCACTGCCATACTGTAGAATTAGTGAGAAAGTGCTCCTCAGGTCTGCATCCATCCTTGGCATACAGAAGGCACAGAAGGCTTCTGCTCCCTTTTGTCCTGCCCCGTTGTCCTTCTTTCTCCACCAATTTGGAGGGCTTTAAAGAACACACTCTTTGGCTTCAGTAGGGAAAATTAGCTCACCGTGGGTATAGTAGCCAAAGCTGGTCTTGGGTGAGTATTTGGGAACAAACTATCAGTTTCCTGTGAGCTCCTGGTGAGATCAAAGATGTTAAAAGAGGGTTCTAAAGTAGGGGAGGCTGAAAAGGCTGTAAATGGCAGTAAATGTCCAGTCTGGCCACTGCCGACTTCTCACACGGCTGCCCTGCTGGTGGGGTAACAAAACCTGTTTCCAGTCACGCAGGATGGGCCTGCATGTATTGGCCCTTCAGCGGAAATGCTCTTCACGTAGGGCCCTCTTTGTGCCCGGAGGGTTGAACTCTGTCTTTGTGCATGTGTGTTTCAGTCTTCACCGTTCTCTGCTTTCTTCCACCATGGCAGCCTCTGTGTCAGCCATGCTCAGTATCTAAGAAAAATTATTTTTGGGCTGAGAACTTGCAGTCACACACACACCACATTGATAGGCCAAGCGACCTAATGCAAATAAACCTGAATTGCCTAAGTGAGCCATGTTTTACAGCAATTAATCAGTTGAAAACCCCTAACCCTCTTCCAAAAAAGAGGTAACAGGAGACAGGAGTTGTAGGGTTGGGGTCCTTGGGGAACCCCTTTCGTTTAGTAGGTGTGTCTGTGCTTTCTGGGTATTGGGAACTGGGGACACAAGTCATCGGAACATGATGTGATGGAGCTCAGAGGAGAAAAGGTGTTGAACCTGCTTGGTTGGCAGAGGCAGGAGGCTTCTTGGAGGTGCTGGCACTGAACTGAACTGTGAAAGGTAGGGAGAATTCAGGAATTCTCCCCTCTATCAGCAGCTCCTGTGAAATAAGATCAAAGTGTACCTGCCTCAAGATGAAATAATGCACAGTAGACCTTTCTGCAATAGCCCCCGAAGGGAATATTTTAAGTTAATGGACAGGTCAGCTTTGCCTTGGACGAGGAGTGGACAAAAGAAAACCTCCACTCCGGGCCAATACCTTTCTCCATATATTCTTTAAATAGTGACAGGCAGTTCCTTTCTGTGAAATGGTCCAAACCATTTGATTACTCGGTGTCTAGTGTCTTGCCTTTGTCCTCCTTGCCAGTGTCCCTGTCCTCTGCAGTCACTGGGCAAGATGGAAACATTTCAGGCTAAAATCCTTCCATGAAATAGATTCTGGAGGTGACTATTTCCCCTTACAGCTAGCACTTATTCCTTTCTTCCAGGCATGCAGTGGGGACAGACCTGAAGAAAGCAGGAGGCTTATTGGCTCTCTCCCACACAACCCTAGGCATTCTTCTCTGCTCCTCCCTAGAGCCAACTCGCACTTGGGTGTTTATTTTCACACATAGTCCCCCACCTTGGTCGCACTGACGTGCTTGTTCTCACACTCCTCTCCTGCTGGGAAACCCCTGTCTGATACTCCGGGTTGTGGATTCTCTCCTCTCTACCCAGCTGAGTGTTAAATAGTTTCTGAGTGAACCTTCAGAATGCCTGCCTCGTTACTGTAATTAGCCCCAAACCGCTGTGCAGTGACCAACAGAGAAAGAAGCCTCTTGTGAACAACTTCAGCCTCAGATCTGGTGCAGTAAACAGCTGACATAACAGAAGCAGCAATGATCTTCCATTAAATGTCTTTCAGCCGAGAGGGGCTCCTGGGATAATTGACTTTCCAGCAGGAATTACTGACTCAAACAAAATCACTGGGCATTAGGGCAGGCTACTGCAGCCTTTGAAAGGGGGCTGTAACTCTGTCTGGTTTTGCTGACCTGACAGGCATAGTTCATCTTGATTATTCATCGTCTAGTTGCCACCAGATGACACTAGGTTTCTGGTGACTGTAATTACAATGTGGAGTCGAAGCTTTAAAAACCACATTGTTCCTCTAGCTTGCTTATGGGCTTTAGGAGCTCAGGGCACCATAGGAAGGTTCCAGTAGCTCCTGCCTGGGTACCTGATGAGCACACTGTCCGTCGTATTTACCAAGCACTTCCTTATGCAAGTCTTTTACTAGATAAGCAGGGAGACACTCTGATGTGGCCTGTTTCATTTCACCTGACAAGAGTATCATTTCTCTGAGATGTAAGCACTATATTGCTGAATTGCTGCTATCAGGAAGTGAATCTGCATCTCAGAACTCAAACTGGCCAGGGAAAGTGAGGTATGGCCACAAAATGTAACTTAATGATGCCTCCTGGCAAGTTTGGATTTCTTTTTTTGGTGCTGGGGATTGAACTCCGGGCCTTGGGCTTGCTAGACAAGCACTCAAACCACTGAGCTAAATCCCCAACTGGCAAGCTTGATTAAAGAGGGAGGCACAGCAGAAAATAATTCTGCCAGGCTCCCATTTTATTTGGCATGTTTTAAAAATTGATTTATTGTTGCAGTAATGGGGATTAAGCCCAGGGCCTTCACACTGAGCTCTATCCCCAGACTTTTTTTTTTTATTTTTTAGTGTGAGACAGAGCCACTCTGAGTCACTAAATTGCCTGCCTTGGGCTCAAGCTTCAAGTGCTCCTCTCAGTCCTTTGAGTCCTCAGTCCAGCCGCCTTTTACAGTGCTGGGATTACAAGGTGTGTGCCACCACACCCAGCTTTGACATAGTTTTAGAACAGGATGCCTGTGCAGTCCAAAGAATAGTCCCCCAAGAAACCTCTGGTTTCTCCCAGTCCCAGCTGCCCTTCTTCTCCCACTTACACAACCCATCTAGCTGGGCACATGGGCAGCAGGCTCACAGCTTCCATTTGCATCCACTGGGCCAGGCAGGGGTCAGGGATGAGCAGCAGAGTTACGCTGTGAGATTTTGTGCTAGCTCTGCTGCATGGCATGTGCATTTCTAGGCTTCGTGAAAAAGTATTTAGTTAGCTCAGCTAACCCACTAATTATGTGCCAGGTGAGGAGCTCTCCTGATGGCGGAGTGACAAATCGTTCTAAAGCACTCTGTTAAATTCTAAGCTAGCAGTGGAGAGAGGCTATTCTTGGGTAGAAAGAGGCACTGGGTTTGAGGAGAGAGTGTACCCGGGTGCATAAAGATAGGAAGCAAGATCGAAGAATTTAGAGACATGTTTGCTTTTCCTTCCATTTGGGTGAATGGTGTTGGTTTAACCTAATCAATTAAATCAGGCTTAGGTTTTCATTATTTCCCTAGGGAAAACGAGCTCTTGCTGAGGGAACTGAGTCTGTCCCTTAGGGCCCAAGTAGTCTTGGATGTGGTAGCACTCATATCGCTAAGGCCTTCTCTTCACCAGTCTTAGAGCTTCCAGTGGGGAGACTTGTAGAGAGGCTGCAACTTCAGCATCTTTGGCTGCTCCCTTTGGCCTTTATCCTGCTCAGGGAAGTGTGAGGGAAACCAGGTGTAGAGTCTTCATGCCCACAGCACAGTACATCTCAGAGCAGTGGCCTCTGAAGATGAGCGGGGGTGAGAGGTTCTCAGGACACTGGGCCCAGGTCGCATCTTGCAGCACTGAATATGAATAACACCCACGCACCCTTCGGGAAGTGGAGATGATTCTTTTGCCCAACCCCCTCTTGTTTTGGAATCATAACTGAAAGCAAATAAAAGTTGTCCCTATAAGGGAGTAGAGACAGTTATCTAACAGTCTCTCCCAGCTTGGTGCTGAGGGTCATCAGTGCGTCCTCTACCCATTTTTTTCCTATTCCCTTATCAACCTTTTGTCTTGTTCCTCTGCAGAATGGTGGTTTGACCTGGAGTGATGATGCCGACGGAGGCCGGGGAAGAGAGATCTCCCGAGATTTTGCCAAGGTCCGTAATATGTCCTTTGGAGTGACGATAAGGGCACTTCTGCAGTGGGTTGTCCTTACTCCTGTGGCTGTAGTATTGCTGGTATAAGGCTTTCTGTGCCAAAATGGGGTGTTTCATTGTGTTTTCTCCTTGGGTTGGGGATTGCAGCTATATGAACTAGATGGTGACCCTGAAAGGAAAGAGTTCCTGGATGACCTCTTCGTCTTTATGCAGAAGAGGGGTAAGTATGCTTTCTTATCCTTATTTATTGAGTGCCTACTATGTGCCAGTATTGCTATCCATACTCAGGACCAGGGGCATTTACTGCTGAATGGTTCTGGATTTACCTGAATAATTGACAGCCACACTGAAGAGAGCAGAGAAAACTTTGGCAAAATATGAATAGATTGATCATCTCCATTTGGCCCTGGCTTGTTTTTGTCTCTCTTCTTAATAACTGGTGTCTGGAGTCATTTCAAATTGAAATACACTTTTGTCTTAGCCTTATAACTACACTGGGCTCCACTTAAAGTAGCATGCAAGGCTGATGTTGGTACGTCTAGTCTAATAGAGACTGAGAAAGGTGAGTGAAAGTAGAGACCCCAAGTATATTTTGGGAGTCTGAAATGATTTTGTAGGAAGGAAAGGCCGCTTTGTTTCTTTATCTGTTGGCTTTTTGATTTTTGTGTCCACTGGGTTGGCCTGAACATTCCTACAGTTTATCTGTAGGGTTTGTGGCATCTGCTTTATAATTCACCCTCCTGATTCTCTGCCCTTCTCCCCCCTTGCTTCCCTCACTGCCACCTGTAGCCATCACCATCCTAGACCCTGGCATAACTGAGTAAAGAGCTCAGGGGCACAACTTCCTGACTTGACGTCCTGTTCTGGCAGTGGATCCAGCCTCCCTAGGAGGTCCTCAGTTGTCCAGCCTAGGTCTCCACCTTCATCTCCTGCAGGACACAGCTGGTGGGGGGAGGGCTGCTCTCACCAGCTGATCATACTTCCCCATGGTCTGTGTCAGTGGCTTTATTGAGACCAGGGAATGAAATTGTCTCTGACCCAGGCTAAGGTACAATGGCAGCCCCAGCAGGTAAATATTCTGAGCATTCTTTGGTGCTCCCGATGGCTTGATCTGCACCTCTCCCCCTCCACTCCCCTTTTCCCTCCCTCCCTTACCTTTCAAAGCCTATTGTCTTCTTGGTAGCAGAGCTCTACTAAGAAAAAGACAATGGAAAGTGTTGAGTCTGTGCTCCCTGTCTCCAGGCCTATCAGAGCAGTTTTAGCAGCCCTAATTAGTTTATTCCACCAGTGGTTAGCTGGAACTGGAGCTGGAGCTGGAGTGAGGAGCTAAAAAACAAGAATATAATGCTGAAAGATAATGTGCCTGGCAGCAGTGAAACTCCCTGGTTGCCCTGAGAGAGAGAAATCCACTTAATACTTTGGTCTCCCCTTCCAATTACCTTTTAATTATTTACAAGCTGCACAAGCCCAGCTGGTGCAAACCCGGGTGCTGATCCTGTCTCAGAGGGGCTGCCATAGCAATATAGATTTTAATCAGCAGTGCAGCACCACTGCTTTATTTTCCACTTTATTGTTTTTCTTCCTTCCCAGAAGGACTGTTAAAGGAAAATGGGAGTTGGGTCAGCCTAGCCAAGAGTGATGTTTTGTGATTGTTTACTGATAGGTGTCCCCACTAGACTAGGAGCTCCTCAAGGAGCCACTCTGTCATGCCTCTGTGCCCCCAGTACCCCAATGCTGATAGGGCCAGGCCAGGAGGAGCCCAGGGCATGTTTGCTGTATGAGCACTTTGATGTTCCTGACTCAGCCTTCCGAGCAGGGGGTGCCGCCTTGAGCTGCTTGGTGTCTGCCTCTTTTCCACAGCCACCCAGTAATGAGAGGCAGCAGTACAGAACAGTCTTGCCGCCTGTCTAGTCCGGGCGACCACTTTGCCATCTCCTATATTTTCGAGTGACCCCCCTCTGGTAAGTCAGTCAGTGGTTACTCAGGTCCCACCTTCAGCATTTCCATCAGGTATTTTACTGTTTGCTGGCATCACCCCAGGAGGGAAGCAGATCTGTCTACTGCTTGCTGATATCTCGTACAGAGTTCCTTGGCCACAGCACTGCTAACTCTGGAAACTGGATTCCCTGTTCTTGTAGGCAGTCCTATGTGCCATGAGGTGTTTGCAGTATCCATGGCCTATTCCTGTGAGGTGTCAGTCCTCTGTCCCGACAACCAGAAAGGTCTCTAGATATTAGAAGTGGCCCCTGTGAGAGTCACTGCCATAGGAGGATGGTAAAGAGTAAGGGTAGAAAATTTCTGCCGTAGGAAAAAATGTCTCTAGAAATCTTCCTTTCATGTACCTGAAGGTGGCCCTAAATCAGGTGTCAGTGGGTGCTGGGAGCCCATCCTGAGCTGGAATGCACTGTTGTAAGAGCCCCAGGACTTTCTCTGTCCTCTCTCTCGTAGTTTAACCTAGAGTGGTGGATCAGAAGAGCTGGGAGCAGACTACTTTTAATTATATGGAGGTTGCTGTCTTTGCTTTTCACAGAACAATGAGGCCAAGGGCCCTAGACATGCGTGGCTTACTCGTTTGTTTCCTGAGCAGAGTGGCTTGCGCACTTGGGCCGATCTTGTTACCTGGGACCAACGAGAGGCCTCACAGACAGACCCTGGCAGCAGAGTAGCAAGATGGTCTTAGAGCTGATATGAAGGATAAGCGGTAGATTCACAGCCCAAGTTTGACAGACCTGGGGACACCCACTGGGGTATGAGTGCAGCCAGACAGTTGGACATGGGGCCACCACAGAAGAAGTGGATGGGCTCCAGGGGAGATGACTGCAGCTGCAGAAGATAAAACAGCTGTCCTGCAGGAGAGGGGATAGGCTGTGACTGCCGCTTTGTCCTGTGTCTCTTGCCTGTTGACACAATTGGGCGAACTGACCACAGCAGATGGGCCTTTTAGCTTTTGGCCCTTGGTGTCTATGTCTGACCGTGTTCCGCACACTCTGAGCCGCCCTTACCAGTGGAGCATCCCGCCACTGATGGAGTGGGTGGGCGGAGGCAGCACTGGCTCTTGCTCGCTGTCTTTTGGACCTTGGGAGATGCGAGGCCTCTGGAGGCAGAGTGTGCAAAGTCAGGACTGACCTCCACCTCCTCTGTGGTCTTGAGCAGAACCTTCCCCTCTGGGCCACACTTTCTTATCTATAAATCAAGGAGATTCACTTTGAGGCAATCTGGAAACCTCTGTGTTCTGTATTCCATGTCCATGATTGTTCTTTTGGGCTCCCCCTGGGGAACAAAAAACAAAGGAAGCTTTTGAAGAATTTTCTGTCAGATTAATTGCGTGCAAACTGTGTCAAGACTCTTAAGACCAAATGTTTCTTTCCTTTCCTTGCTAAATAATGGATTTCCTCTTTTGCTAACTGAAGCCAAATAGAATTACACAAGTTTCTCTGGATTCCCTTTCTCCCAGAATATCACACTAGAAAGCATGGTTAGATTGCGGAGCCCTTGTGTGCCCCTGGCTACGCCTTGCTGTGTGTGCGCCCACATGCATGCTTGCATACATGCAGCT
>PVJO010026013.1:0-21780 GCA_004026905.1 Hystrix cristata
TTTTTTTCAAAAATAATCACTAATGCTACTGTTCTGAGATGCAGAATGGCTGAGTTCTTAAGTTGCCTTTCCATGATATCTATAATGTAGCCCTTTCCTGCTATTCTAAACTGATCATTCATTACTCTCACTCTTTACTCTTTCCTTCTGACTATACACTCTTTGTCCTGTATATGGCGTTTTTACATGTCCCATCTTTATGCCTTTAGCTACATTATTCTGAAATTTTAGGATGTCTATCTGGGTCTTGCACATATTTGGAAGTGTAACTTAAATCCTCTTTTGATAAAAAATTAGCCCATTGTGATTATTTTTTCTTCTTTGGACTTTTGTATTTTGGAGGGTGGAGTGGGGGGTTGCTGTTCAAGTATCATTAATGAGAGGGCCGTGAGTTTGCCAATTGCTTGCCTTGCAGCTCTTCAATAAGACTTTAGATTTCTTGGGCTCAGTTTCTCTGTCTTACACATGCTTTGGGATGAGACTTTAATTATTAGCATCCAATTTAGTACCTAGAGCGTGTTCTTACATATATTGCAAACTCAGTGCTGTTTCTCTATGGAGAGACTACTCAGACATCCACTTACACAGTCTTTCCAGTCACACTTGTGACTCGATAGACTCAGAGTAGAGCTGCATACGGTGTTATGAAGAACAACAGCATTGCCACGACCGACAAGTGGCAAAGAGGGTAATTTGCTTAAAATTTCAGCAGTGAGAGAGAATTGTTGAGTCCTCAAAAAAAAAAGAAATCATAAAGAGGGTTACCCTAAAAAGCAATTTAAGAAAATCTCCTAGAAAAATGGAACTGTGTTGAATATAAAAGTAGCCAGAGAATGTAAGTTCATATAAAAAAGAACACACTAATGCTCCCATTCTGAAATTTATTTGCCTAAGACATTTGTTTTGCTTTCAAATGTTTTAATGAGGAAAAGTGAGATGTCACTAAATGATCATAAAATATATCCAGCTGTTGATTGTGGCTACTGTATTTTATAAATTGTTAATAATTCAGAGATACATCCTTTAGATTTTGGAAGGATTAAAAACAACTAGAATGAAGGTTTGTTTGTTTATTTATTTATTTGCTAAGGCCTGGGATGCTGGAGATTAGAGATAGAGGAAGATTTTCACTGTAGATACCTCTTCAAAAAAAAAAAAAAACTGCTGCTGTGTACTATTTAAACAAAAACAAAGTATTAGAAAATATCTTCCATTTTTTCAAACTTTCAAGAAATAAAGCATTAATGTGGAGCATAATATAGGCATTTTAATTTTTTGTTCTGTGTTTCATTTACTTTTGGAATAATTATAAAATATGGAAATTATATATGTTTAGATAGACATTGGTTAATCAATCAATAAAGCTGAACTAAGAGGCTACATGGAAAGAAAATTGTTTGTTAATATCCAGTGAATTCAACATGTTAGGATAGGAAAATAATTTGTTAATATTCAATGAATTGAACAGATATACTTCTGTTTAAATGATATTTATAAGATTTAATTATAATAATTATAGTAAGATTCTGACTTTCAAGCACAATGTAGTTTTCAGGTTAATTATATTGGTTTACTCTTTAAAAAAAAATGGTAAACTTAAGCAGATTTTATTTTCTGTGTGTTAAAAAAGGTTTAAAACAGTCTCTCCCTTCCCCCACTTGGCTGCCTTCCTTCTAATTCTTCCAACATTAATACAATGTTGCTGACTATGTTATGATGTTACTACATTGTGTCAAATCAAGAGAATAATTGGACATTAAGATTCATCTCTGAATACATTAATTATATGATTTCTTTATTTCTGTTTTAAGTTACTAATGATTTCCTCTCCATAACTAGGGAAACTCTGCAAGAACTCATTATCCTTTTGGGATCCTATAGTGACTCTAAGATGATTTTTGGTGGATGTGGTTGTTCTGGTAACAGTAGACTCTCTATTAAGTTCTGAAAACAAAAATTTCAAGAAGAGAGGGTACTGTTTAGATTTAAAATATGTGCCCTTCAGGGGGTTATTCCTTTTCCAATGAAATATGTTCCAAAACAATAGTACATATGGAGAGACAGGAGGACCCCACGAATACTAATAAGCTCATCAGGATGATTGTTGAGAAGTTGCAATCTCTCCAAATGCTGAGATTCTACAAATATTCCCGCTCCGTGCAGAAGACGTGGCCATGATTCTCTGCAGCTCAGAGGTTATGTGGCTTACTGGGCTGGGTGCTCCTTGCATGTAAGTTCTTGGTGTGGCTTCTCCTTGTACTCTGAATGCCTTCTCCATTGCAGATTATAGAAGACACTTGATTAATTATGGTTATTAACTAATTAATAAACTGATTTAACATCTGTGAGTTGAAGGATGTTAAACCAGAAATTATCTGAAGACTTTTCCTATTGTAACATTCTATAAAGTAAGACATTCTGTAAGTAGGCATCTTTTGGTAGATGATGAAAATGTTTCAAATAATTTTTTTATCTTAACATCTCAAATTGCTATAATTTGATGACATTTCTTATAAATAAATTGTTGCTTTAAAACTGTTAAAATAATCACATACATTATATTATGAATTATATCAACACCTATCGGAAAAACTTATCACATCCAAATACAGGAGACCAGAATGCAGTTGATGAGCCAAAGAGGCACCACTGGGAACTGATAACTGCGACAGTACTCAGAAGAGAGACTTAGTCTTGCTCCTTAGCTTGGGCGTGTCTGTCCTTACATCACTTTTTTTCCTGCTGTGTTTGTCAATGCTATTTTCTGCTTGACACAATGGATGTTATTACAAAATCTTCAATGCAAACTGAATTTTTGTAGATTAGGTTACAGCGTTCAATAAAGTTATTATACTATAGCACATACGGCGTTCAAGGTCATTTGACTTGAGCCAGATTTTGACTTCAGAGATTTTTAATCCACGGAGAAACGCACGAGAATACGAATGATAACATGAGATGAACCAGAGAGAGGAAGGAAAGCAGCGTTCCTCCAGAGACCAGTGTGGAGTGTGGCGGGTAAACGCTCTTTGCGGTGACCTTGGCCTCTGTCTCAGAAGGAAGCAAGTCACGGGTGCTCTTCAAAGCTCATTGTTTTTGGATGATAGACCCTGAAATGTATCAATAATAAATTTGAGTTTCTCATATGCTTTTCCCCCACGGTATAATGGGTTTCGCAAAAATGCTAAATATCAAGTGACTCTAAAAGTTTATAATAAAATGAGTTTTACTGTTTACAATAAAATGGGTTTTACTGATCCTACCTACTGACTGCTGCCCATATAGAATTGTGTTCCTGAAAACTGCTCAGTGTTTTTTCAATTTTTCTATAATCATTAGAGGAAAGGTCAGGATTATGAATTTTTTTCAGTATTTGTCTTGAATTAGCAATCAGAGTAACTCTTTGTCAAGGAGTTGCAGTTGTTGCTCTTTTGTTGGTAGTAAATTACAAATGTATATGTGTTGTAATGATTAGTTAGTAAATAAAACCATTTTGATACAATAATTCCCGTCCTTATTTATAGTTTCAGTTTCCCTGGCTTCAATTACCCAATATCAACTATAGTTTCAAAACATTAAATAAAAGTAACTAGAAATAAACAACGCATAAATTTTAAAACAACTTTTATTATCATGTTTTGTTGTAACTGCTCTATTTTTGTTTCTTACTGTTACCATCTTATAGTGCCTAATGTATACATTAAACTTTATTATAGGTATATATTATAGGAAGACATAGTATGTACAAAATTAAGTTCTATCTTCTTTTTCAGGCTTTCAGAGAGAAAAGACTTGGAACAAATGTGCTGTGGATAAAGGAGAGACTACTGTAATTTGATTCCAATCTTTTCCACTGTGCTGTTCCACCTGTTCAGCTAGGTAAGGAAAAGAACCACAGCTCAAAGTAAGTTAAATTCAGCTACTGGATGAATCCTTCTAGCAAAGATATTGACCATGTATTCTATTTTAGACCCTCTGTAGAGCCCTGGAAACAGAGGTAAGGATGAGAACGAAATCAGGAATGGGGTTGAAAGCCTGTGAAGGAAGAAGTACACTAGTCCAATAATCATGTAGTGAACAAATATATGACATATTTAGATAATAACAGAAGGCCTTGAGCCATGAAATGCAATTGAATGGTGTTGGGCGTGCGTGTGTGTGCTGTTGGGTGATCGTATTTACACTTGCGAAGCACTTCGTCTGCAGTGTCGCTGGCCTTGCCCATAGAGGGTGCGAGGAAACCCATCGTGCTCATTTAGACAAGGTATGACAGTGTTGGTGAGAGGACACATGTAACTCATTTGCCACTTCAGTGAAGGACTTAGTGGAATTTAAACATTAATATTCATCAAGTTCCTATAATATGTTAAATGACTTTTTATTTGCTACAGATACCAAAAAATTGAATATGTTCACAAGTCCTTTTCCCAAGAAGTTCCCTGTCTGCCATGATATGTCCAAGTATTGCCAACTAGACACTCACAAAAGGAGTAACACATAAGGCTGCGTCAGGCCATTCAGAGCCCCTTAATCACCTGATTTGTCTGTGACTTTCCAGTATATGACCTTAGGGATTCTTTGAGAATCAGTGGAAACAATGTATTTGAAAACACTTTTGAAATATAATTACAAATAGGTGGTGGTGCTTTCTTTTTTTATAATTTCTAATTATAAGCGTATCACTTATAGGGGATTATTTAAATATATCTTTGTTTCTTGAATACACAGAAATTGGGGCAGCTCCTAGTGCCTAACTAGTGACGCAATGATGTCCACTGCAGTTTGCTTCTGACAATGAGAAGGTGACAAATACGATGATTACTGAATAGCTTGTAGCAGTTTCGCCACCATCTTCAATGTCTCTGAGCCTGCCCATCGCATTGGAGAAATTGAACTAAAATTAGTAAATGACATTAATCAACTAAGATAACTACATTAGGAAAAAATTACAGTTCATATTATTTTATATATTTGAATTCTGTGTTTTTGAAATCATCACATTTTTAAAAAACTTTTTATATGAGAAAATTTCATACATAAATGTAGACAGAACAATAACAATAATGATTTCCCTTTGCCTATCACCACCGCCAAGCTTTTTAACAATCTGATTTCATCCTTTCCTTACATTTTTATTTTTCATTTTGCTGGACTATTTTAAGATCATTTCAGAAAAAAATAATTTTACTTCTTGTTTCTACAGTATATATCTTATCTGATAAACCTGTTTTTAAATAACATAATCATTTCCTCTTTACTATTATAAAATCTAACAAACCTAACAAAACTTTTCTTAATATCACCTAATACTAAGTTTATAGTAAAAACTCTCCACTTGTGTTCAAAATGTCTTTCATTGTTGGTTTACTCAAATCAGGATTCAGTGGTCCACAGATTACACTTAGTTATTCTGTTTTAAGTTTTTCTTATTCTGTAAAATTTTCTCCTTCTTTCCCTCATTTTCTTTTATTTTCTTTCTTTCTTTCCTCCCTTATTTTCATGCAGTCATCTGTTGGAATGATCACCCATTTGCCCTGAAAAGTTTGCCCATTCCTTATGTAAATGGTTATTGAGTTTGTCTGTTGCTGGTGTTTCCTGAAAGTGAATCATTAGATCTAAGTTTCATCACTGATTTAGCTAAAGCTTTCGTGAAAGTGGTGGTTGTGACAGGGTCTCTACTATGGTGGGTGCCAACAGTTTATTTGGGAGGTGACTCCCCATGACAGGAATGAAGGAGTAGGGAGAAAGAGAGACAAAAAGAGGAAAAATCCGTTCAAGGTTGGCTACCCAGGTGCCTGTTGTGGGTAGTACAGCTCTGTTCAGTTGGGGCTTCTAAGAAGCTTCCAGAACTTCCCCACTGCCTCCCATTTTTCTTTAGATGCTTGTTGCAGAGACTTAGAACCATTCTCCAGAGCTGCAGCTGAGATCAGAGGTTGACAGAGGAATGTCATGTGAAGCATCTGCTGTAATTAGTTTCAGAGTTTTATTTTTCTCATAGGTGATTCTGTGTATGTTTTTTGTATGAGGCATACAGGGACCAATTGACTCACTTTATATGTTTTCCACCTTGAACACCAGTATCAACCTTATTTATCTTTTCATTCAGGGCTGCAAAATGTTGATTTTTTTTTTTCTAATTTCAACATTCCTTCTGTATTTACTGTCTGGAAATTTTCTAAAAGAAGAAAAATAATCTTTCATTAACTATTTCATTACCTTAGTATGTAGTTCACATGGGAAAGACAGGATACATTATTTACATATCCTACACTCTTTTTAAAATTCAATTTTTGGAGTAACTAACTTCTGGTTGGAGTGTGTAGTAGAAGAAGCTGTCCACCTCACAGCAACAGGGAGATGAAGATGGAAACCTGAAGAAGCTTAGGTTCCAAGGCACCCTTTGAAGGCAATGTCCTGTTGACCTCCCAAAGGCCCCACCTCCCAAGGGCCATGGCCTGGGGATGAAGCCCTCAACCCATGAGCCCTTGGGGCACATTCAATATCCAAACTGTAGCATAGGTGTATTCCTTCTCTCTACTGAAAGTGGCAAGACAATGGGATATTTTCCTCCTTTGCAGCAAACATGTACCCAGATCGATTGAAGACAATGATACAGCTGCTCCTCAGTATCCTCACCTTGCTGGTGAAGACTTTCGGATATGGTTGCGACTAGCACAATTTTAGGAAAAGTCATGTCAGAAACATAGGAAATTGTCACTGCCTGTCTTAGTTACTTTTCTCATTGCTGAGACAAAATATCTGATACCCACAAATTAAAGGAGGAAAGGCTTATGTCAGTTCACCATTTGTAGAGATTTCAGTTCATAGTTGGCTAGCTCCAAGACAGGGTGGCATACTAGAGGTGCATGGCAGAGGAGAAACAGTTCATGATGTGGCATGCAGAAGGTGGCAACCAGGAGCAGCAGCAGCCAGGAGCAAGCAGCAAGCAGCAGGCAGAGCAACCAGCCTGCTTTCTTTTTGTTCCCTTATATTCCACCCAGGCTATTAGCCTATTAATTGGTGCCATCCATACCAAGGTGGGGCTTCCATTATCCACAGCTGTAATCTCAGTATCACACCCTTAACCCACATTCACACACCCTAACCAGCCACCTCTGAAACTCTCCACCAATGACCTCATGAGACTCTGGGGGGATATCTAGATATAAGTCATAACACTGTACAATATACTGAAGGCAGGAATACAAAGTATAATCTAAAGGAAGATGAAAATAGTCACATGGGCAACTTTAGTTCATGTTTTACAAATCTCTTTGAGAATATTGACTCATAAAACACAGATAACAAATTTGTCAGTTACCTATATAAGAGAACGGAGTGTTTGTGCTGCCTCACATTGAGTCTTTGAATCCATGTATATTTTGTTTCTGATCATATGAATTTAGCTAATGCCTTTTTAAGCTACTAAAATTGTTTTAAATTTGGACTAAGAGGATTTTGGTTCTTTGCTTGGACAGCCATGGGGAAATCAACATCTCTCTCTGAACTTGATTTCCTCATCTTTATGTGAGTGATGGTGACAGACACTCAGTTAACATTGCAGGCTTTTTATGAGTTTCAAATGAAATAATGTTAGAAAAAAAGAATTTTAAAATAATAAACATAACTAAAAGTTAATTATAATTATATAGCTAATATTTTTTTCTAGAATTTAAGGGGTACTTTCTATTCGTTAATGTATTTCTTGTAAAGTATTTAATAAATTTTCGAAGATCCACAACAGTACAGTAGCTTTTCTATTCTTGGTACACAGTAGAAATTCACAAATAAATTCTTTCTTAATTTATTGGATCAGACATCTCCATGTGCATTTCTAAGAAGAAGGTGTTAGAGATTTAGCTCATCCATGTTTTCCTTTATCTGTACTTTAGACTGGTTGGACTTTTCAAATGCTTTTTCCATAGACACTTGCTTCTTCTCTATAGATTTATTTTAGGAGAGGAAGGAAACCTTGTTTAATCTTAAAAATATAAGATTTTCTCCGTAAAATATTATCTAGTTGCTGTATTTACTGTCTTAAACCTTCTCTCAGGGAAAAATATTCATCCTGCCCTATAGTAGGTGACGTCTACATGGATTGATTCTCACCCTGAAGTAACTGAAATAACATTTTAATGCCATTTTCAAATTATAAATTTTGATGTGGTTTTGAAAGGTGAAATGAATAAAATTTTTGAAGTTAGAAATGATTGAAAGACTAGGGCTGTCATTTTACTACAGAATACAGGCACAGACACTCCATTTGCTCTTTTCTAATTTAAATAATATAATGGGTATTGAGAGACATCAACAATATATTTTTGTCAGATTTTATTATACACAGATGAAAATTATCAGATTACTTTGGAATGGCCATTTAGGGCCTTCTGACATATCTCTTTAAAGTTGCTGTAAGTGGTCCCAATCATATTTGCTTGCTTTAATTTTATAGGATTTAAAGGAAACAGACTCCTCTCTCTGGTGCCAAAGAGAGAACCCAGGAAAGAGGCCGTGATTTTCCCCTCACAGGTAATGGAGTTTGTATGAAGAATGAGGCAGATAATGGCAGGCTTGTCCTCTGAACAGATGGTGAGGGTCTTGTTGCTAGGATGAGGCCTCAAGAATTTAGTTTTTAATTCCACATTATTTGCCTCAGTGCCATGAATATCCCTAGGTTTCCTGAGGCAAAATAAAACAAAAATATACAGAGAGAAAGAGAGAGAGAGAGAGAGCAGGAGAGAGGCAGAGCAAGAGAGAGAGAGCGAGGGAGAGAGAAGGAAGGAGAAGACCAGACAGCCAGGTCAACAGAGGCTGTGCGGAACATGCCTGCTCAGCTTTCGGCGGTCACCTGGGCTTCAAAGGCAGGCAGGAAGGAAGATTGGTTTGGCAGGAGAACTAGGCCTTTGATGTCTTCGATTCTAGTAGAAAAATACCCATTTCTTCCCATTAGAAGTCTGTTGACTTTCCTAATTAAGATAAACATGTTTCTAAAGGAGTTAGATCTTCCAGTATGACATTTATAAAAACAACTATATATACACACAGGGATGGTTGCCAAGAATTTGGGCTGAGGGTGTTTGTACGAAGTATTTTACAGAAATATTTTAAAATAGTTGCTTCACTTTAAAGTGAGCGACTTTCATTCCCTCCAGTCAATTAAATATCTAATTTCAACTCTAGGAGATAATAACTGAAGTATTATTTTATAAATGAATGAACAGTTAGAAAACTGTTAAACACATAGCCTCAAAGCATGAAAAATATATTCGTTTAATGGCTTTATTCTTTTATTTTTAATTTACTTCAGAGGATTTCCACTCATGTAATTTTCAATGAAATGTTCTTATTTCGAAGTTTCTTTTATTGAAAGAACAATGTATGCGATTATAGGCCAGTCATCTAAAGGCCTCGGGCATTCTGAGTAGTCAGGGGGGAGTGAGGGTGTGGCTGTGTGGATTCCGCAGCGGAACTGTGAAACCTCTCACCTGCACGGGTGACTTTCGCTGTCAGCTACTCTGCAAGCTCCTCCTCCCAGCTCATGTAACCGACATCAATCACCTGTCTCAGGTTACCTGGATGCAATCCTAATTATTCAGTATTTGACCATCAGATGTTTATGAATAATGTGACTAATGACATTTTAGGCACATCTTGCAATTAAACTGTGTCTTACTGTAAAATATTCCTGTGTGTCTGCTGTGTCCTGCACTTCTGTTCAGGCACAGATCAAGTATCTGCTGATGCAGAGAACGCTGTGCAATGCAGAGTTGTCATTAGCAATGCAGAGCTGAGAGCTAACTGACGCCTGCATCCGTCAGACCAGCAATACAAATCGCTGAGTGTTATTGTTGTTTGAAAGCTGTCAGTCATACTCAGATTTGTGGTCATTGTTTCATGGGGAAACCATGCCATAGATTTTTTCGTTCTTATATATCCAACCTTTGCATTTATGACTCTGCGATTCCTCTTCCTCTGACAAAACATTATTTTAGAGTCCTTCCTGAAAATTTTATTTTAAAAACTCCACCTTCTTTAAAATCACCTGTTTGGTATTATATTCCCTCTGGGTCTTTAAGTGAACAATTTGTATGGTCTGATTTAATTCAAGGTAAGGCGTTAATGACTTATTAATGACTTCTTAGATAATATGTTTGCTTTCTGGTAAAGATTTTAATGACATGAAACCAACAATTGGTGATTAGAATTCTAAATGCTGTAGGATTCATGGTAATGAGAGCATGGGGTGGGGCAGATATTTTCGGCAGCGATGCTCTTTAGTATCTCTCAATTCATGATATGTTAATAGCTGTCTTTCCCACTAGATATCTGAAGATCCTGTTTTAGAAAGTTTTTGCCACATTCAACTGTGTGTGTCTGGAGATGTGACAGACGCCATAATCTGGCTCTTTATTTCTACTAAGGCGTGCTATAAAATGTGTCCTCCAAAAAAGTAGCCTTCATTTAAATAACCACTTGTTTTGGAAATGTCCACTGACTAAACTACCCACTTTGCCAAATATACGTCTAAAAGTTATTTTTAAACTTATTTGCTGGTGATGCCATCATATCTTTTCTTTAACTTATTTGTACTACACGGAATTGTTACAGAATAGATAGTCTCAAACATTTTGCATTCCTCAAGGAGATACATCAGTGAATTTCACCTGATAGTGCAGATCACATGTGGATTCGATGTACTCCTCCAGTGTGGTAAATAGAGAAGCAAAGACATTATTATATAAATTTGGATATAGAAAAAAGATAAAGTGTTTTCAAATAAAATCCTGTATTTAAATGTCTCTTAGATTTGAATGGTTTGTATTTCAGAATATTTCATTCTGAAAGTATCTCACTTTGTGTTTATTTTTAATTTCCATTGGTGTATATGTATAGTGCATATGCTTTGTATTTGGACAGCCTTATTTAAGAAAAAAATGAGACTGTCATATTTCAATTACTAGATCACTAGAAAGCTTAATTTAACAACTGTGAAGCCTGTTGAGTGTGGTCTTAAACCTCCCCCTCCCCTTTTAAATAGAGAGAGTTCATGCTGGCAGCAGACTTTTAAAATGCTGATTTATGACGACTCCCACTTAACACTTTCATGATTTGAACGACCACTAAGTCAGCTTTGGAATCAAAAACGAAACTTGAAAGGTCATGACTGGAGCTATGGGAATCATGTTGGGTTTGGGGAATAAGTTACTTCTGATTGAGACATTGCATCGGCCACGCGCATCAGTGAGCATTAAGTAGAGGATTTGTAATGATATCTGTGGGGAAGAGGAAAAATTAAAGGTACAGAAACTAATCACACACTTTCTCTCTGTAAGCCTTGTTTTCTATACATGAACTCCTTTTCTTTATTTCATTGTAGTGTATCTATTCTCTGACAAACCACATAAACTATGATATACAGAGAAATGTCATTGTATTATTGGATGATTTCCTATGAGAACACTGCAGGGGTTCTCGGCCTTTACAACAAACTTCCATAATTGTACTGACTCGCTCGGTGTGTAAGTCACACAGAAGGGAACAAACTGGGAAAATTGTGCCTGCTATTTTTTTGGTAAGGATGTTATCAATCTGTTTAAGAAAACTTCTTATTACCCAGAAGATTGTTCTCTGCTTATTACATTGCTTACACCGTGTTCAAATTGTGTGATTGTTCTATCTTAAATGAATTCTACTGCACGAAGATTTTGTGGGGATCTCTAAACAGCGGGTAGTTTCATTACACATCACAGCTAAGAATATTGCACATTCAACCAAATGCAAAAAAGATAAATTGTTGGCATTATTTATTTGATCATGGACCATTACTATTTAATGAAAGGAGTATAAGTATGTGTACATATGTGAAATGTACTGAAAAAAGTGAAGGTATTACGTAGCATTTTGTGTTTTTATATCTGAATTTAAGTCATTTTAATGTCTTATTTCATGGTGATCTCTAAAGACCTTAACATTGTACTCTAGGCAGTGGATTGAATATTTGCTGAATAAAATAAATAATTGATGTGGTAGTCTGGAAATTTAATGAAAGTTCAAGTGTATGTTTCAAGTTAAAAAAAAATAAAGGGAGTATATTTAGGAAAATTACTTGAGCAGAATTTGGCATTAGAATAAAAGCAAGACACTCAATTAGGAAAGTTAGTATTCTATCTCAAATCAAATTCTGGTCTGCTGGAGGTGGACTAGCAGGATGACAGAGATAAGAAAGGAACACGGTGACTTTAAACTCTAATTTATTGACTGAGATAGAATTTCAAAGTAATTTGGAGAGCAATTTGTACCTAATTGAAAGTTTTGAGACGATGAGTAAGTCCACTGGATTCAGAGGATTTGAAGCCCCTCTAAAGTTGTGAAAAGGTAGGAATAGTTCTCCCTCGCAAGTGTAAACAGACTGGCAGCTGCTCTGGTACACTGAGAATCTGGCTCAATACAACATAGATTAACACACCAATAGTGATATGTTACCTGAACTATATGTTTTCTCTACAAGTTTTGAAGGTTACAGAGATTGATTTACCCTGTCTTAAATTTCTGTCTTAAATTGCTCTCTGTCTTATTCTTATAAAAAGGGAGATAATTATATATTACTTGAAAGTGTATGTTCATATATTCTGTAGGTAAAATATGATCCTTAATGTTAAAAGGATATATTATTTTAACTTTAGTACCTCAAGATAATTTTTTTACAACATCCTCTTTCTATTCTTTCAACAAATGATTTTACTCTTATACTGAGATCAATACTATAAAGATAAGAGAGTAGTGGCAAAAGAAAAGAAATGATACACATATCTATACATTTACAAATACCCTTACTGTTCTAAAATTTTTTTAGCCAGGATAATGCAAGAGCTGGCTTACTCAAACAAGAATCAAATTTATTCAGTGATCATACTCTAGGCATAGAGAATGGCTATGAAGATTATGATACTTGGTAACTCATTTGAACAACACCCACAGGGGCTTTTTAAACTTGGTATTTTTTTGCAAGTTGGTGGACTTGGTGGATGGATGTGAGAAGGAAATAAATTTAGCTCATAGTTGTTTGCCTGGTACTGTCCTACCTATTTCTAAATGTTTTTTCTTTCTTTTGAAAATGTTTGATCTTCACAAGAACCATCTAAAATAGATATTATGATCTTGATCTATCATAAGTAAGTAGATTTATGAGTATCAAATAACCCACTCAAGTTCACAAACAGCAAAGATACTTTTGTCTTCCTCCCTGCTTCCTGGTCCTCCATCTGTATTAGTTAATTTTTCAGAGTCAATGATTTGCAAGACAGCAGATTTAATACAGGACAAGTCCAAGTTACAACATTCACACACAAGCACCAAATGTAGGAAGAGTGCAGAACTTCTACCTGTACACTGGAGACCTGAAAGATCCAATCAAGGGCTGGGAGCCCACAGCAATGTCTCATGTATATCCGTGGCTGCATTAAAAGGCCAAAGAAATCTATACTGGAGCCAGGATATGATGTTCACAGAAGGGATGAACACCAGAGCTCCCCCAAAGTGAACAGCCATTCTTGAAGACAGCAAGGCCCCGAGCTCCTTCTGCAGTGAGAACCAGCCCTAACAGAGCTTCTCTTGGGAAACAGCCGGCCCCATCTTCTGCTCCTGTTCTCCTTTATTCTGTGCCGGCAACAACCCTCAGGTGGATCCTCTACACCCAGACCCACGCCAACTCAGTCCAGCTGGGTGATCCTGCTCAAGTTGACCACAGTAAGTCCACTACACCATCCTCAGTGCCTAACAGGGTCTGGCACCCCTCTAGTGCTTATTAAACATGTTTCATTTGACATTTCAACTGGCTTCAAAGCCTGTGTGCATTATTTAGCTTTGGCTTTTTCTGTTTTAGTACATGTCAGTTAACTAATGTGGTTTTGGTGATAGTTACAAGGTACTCCTCATTAGAAAATTGGTGAAATCCTTCATCAATAATTGTCTGTGTGGCTTGCTTGTATCCAAGTCCTATTCCATCTTCTCAAAATAAACTGCTGTCCAAGTGCAGGTTGCTCCTCAGCATTATAGGATCTAAAGAGTCTGGACAGCAGATAGGAAATTCTTTCTGCAGGTTGCATCCCCTGACATTTCTTTCTCCTCCCATGTCAGTGTAGGTGTCAGCTCCCCAATTTCCCTAGGAAGAAACCAGGACACCCAGCTAGTCTTCATATTTTGGGATCTCTTGTATACACAAACTTTTAGTTTTTTTCTCCATCAGCCTCTAGATTTCCTCCAGACATGAATCATATCTGAATTGTATATTACCGATTAGTGGGGTCTTACACAGCAACTGGGCTGTAGTACTTGATTATGAGCTATTTTCTGGGTAAATGAATTAATACCATGCTTATTGGCTACTGTGGACAGATATAACTGAGTGTGTATGTTACTTTTCCTAAACTAAACAATTCCCAGTTATCCCTCTTCCCTGATGTATTTGTTTACTTGGGCCACCATAACAGAAGATCTCAGACTGGATAGCTTCAAAAGTAGAAATTTATTGTCTCCCAGTTCTTGATCTTAGAAGCCTAGGGGGATCAAGGGATTAAAAGGTTTACTTTCCTCAGTTGTCTCTCTCCTGGGCTCCTGGACGGCAGCCTTCTCTGCATGCCATTTCATGGTCACCCCAACAGTTGTCTGTGTCCTCCTCTTGTTAGGAGGACACCAATCATCTTGGATTAAAGTCCCCCTGTATGATCTTGTTTTACCTTAATTACCTCTTTGTAGGTGTCATCTCCCACTGAGTCAACACTCCAAGGTGCTGGATTGGGGCTTTAGCATGAGTTTTAGGGGGACTTAAATCAGGCCATAACACTATATGATAAATGAGGAATAGAAACAAACTAAAAATATCCCTTCTTCCCTTAATTTTACCCTCTAGGGAGTGGAGTGGAAATTCCATCCGTATATGAAAATGAGAATGAAGAAATCAGTATATTTTCCAAAATTCATCTTCTATGTATGTTGAAACACAACTACTTTAGATGAATCTCCTTCTTAATGTTAACATGATCTGTAAAGCAAACTTCCTCCAGTAAAAGCTTTACACCTATTAATACATTGTACACACAAACACACATGAAAGTCTTTGTTTGCAATGTAGAGGTTTCATAGACGTTCCTAATTCTGAATAAGATAAAAATATATACCAGGTCATTAGTTGATTGAAAGATATGTTGCATCTCGCTCATAAAGCAGTCTCTTTATTTTTTATTTTTATATGAATTTGGGTAATAATACTGCCCTACTGACTTGCTCACTGGCTCAGTAATATTATGAGTATGAAGTAAACATCAACTTATCTACTTTTAAGTGTTTACCTCACCTAATTAATATAGGAATTAGTATCATGAAGCACAAAATTGCTATATCAAATCTTACAATATGGGGCAGTAATTTATACTGTTTGAGCAGTAGGAAATAAAGAAACAAATATTGGAAAGTGGAAAGATATTAAAGATTTATATTTTACAATGATAAACATTTGGTTGGTAAAACTATTGTATACAACAACCCAGAAGGCAGATGTACTCGGCATGCCATCTAGGAAAAGCTGTTAGTAAGAGCCAGAATATTTGTGTTCCTTTTGCTGCATTTAGCAAGATATTATAAGAATAAGATGATCTCAGGAAAGATTATGCTGATTTGTAAGTAGAAATTGCTTCCTAGGAATGTAAAGATTACTGCTTCTGCACTCCAAAGAGTAAGCAAAACGGCTGAAAAATACTTGGACTGCCCAAAATCTCAAAAGCACTTCTTGTTTAAAAAAACTGACTCAACATAACAGCACAGATAAAATAAAGGGGTGCAGTGGGGTGTTCTGCTTCTGGAATGACAATATGAGGAATTCTGCACACCTCCTTCCCATTTAAACTTGGTTTTTAAAAAAGTAAATTCTCCAACGTGGCCCTGTAGATACTAAAACTATGAAGGGAGTGTGGCGTTGTGTGGTAGGCAAGCCGCGTCCCCCATCGCTGCTGAGGGAGAGAGAAACTCCCCTCCAGACTAGGCAGCGTGACAGGCTCCCTTTCTCTTTCTGCTCCCAGTTGTCGGGCTATCTTCCTGGGAGGGACAGGGTATCAATATTTCTCACCCTGCCTCAGTTGCCTATTGTTCAGGCTAAAGTCTGGGCAAGTGTGGCTGAAAGTCTTCTTTTTCTGCCTACCTCCCACTCCTTGGATGATGCTCTACCTTGGAGGCGGTGTTGCCAAGAGCATGGTGATCCTCCTGCGCTGGCACTGGTTCTACAGTAGAGGCTCCCACGCAGAGACAGGCAAACTGAAGAAGCAAGCTGATCTCCACACCCCAAATCACTGAGTACCAAGCTTTTTAAGGGGTGTGTCTTGGTCACTTTCTCCTCCCTGGGAACAATACCTAACATCAATAAATTAAAAGAGGAAAGGTTTATTTTGGTTCACAATTTGTAGAGATTTTAGTCCATAATTGACTGGCTCTAAGCTAGGATGGCAGGGTAAAGGGGCTGGCAGAAGAATGCTGCTCACCTCATGGCATTCAGGAAGAAGATTCAAGGGAGGCGCCTTGAGGGAGATGCACCATTTCAGGTCACAGCATAGTAGTCTGCCTCTTCCCATTAGATCCCACCTCCCCCTACAGCAGTCAGCAGTAATGCCCCAGCAATCCAGTTGCCTTCCCAAACCCCACCTATGAGCACACGAGGCTCTTGAGGGACATCTAGATGTAAACCATACAGGGAGGAGGTCACTCACAAATAAATCTGACATTTTCTTTGTCTTCCTCAGCCATTGGTCAGAGATTTTTTACAGAGGTGAAGTTCGGAAAGAGGAAGAGAATTATGCTATAGAGATATTGCCAAATTTCTTCCCAAATAATTGACACCATTTACAACAGAGTATGGAGAAATTCCAAGCTCAGGGTACTTTCAAAAAAAGTATCAATTGTGTTGAAATAAGATGGATAGATTTATTGATGAGTCAAAAGAGACAAACAAGAAGGATAACATAACAAAAACAGTAAACAATTTTGCTCTTTTCTTCTTTTAATTAATTTAAAATATATAAAAGTGTGTAAAGTACAATGCATTGTTGAGTTTTTAACATTTGTAGAATGTAATGTATGTGACAGTAATATCACAAATGGAGGGAAGAAAGGAAATATGGCTTTATATGAGTAACCTTTCTATCACTGAAGTTAAGTTAAAATGAATCTGAAGCTGCTTCTTATAAGTTAAGAGCTTTATAGGCAACCCTTAAACAACCATTAAAGAAATGACTACAATATACAGTAGAAAATTAAAGAAATTAAGTTGCTACATAAAAGCATTTACTTAGTATAAAATAAAGTAGTAGAGGAGAAATAGAGGAACAAAAATGACATTCAAATAAAAAAATAAAAATGGCAGACATAAATTCAGTTATACCATGGTAGTTTCAACATTATTAGGAAAACAATACACTAAAAACCATAGATCATGAGACTAGCCCCCCAAAATGACGTAACTATTTGTTGTGTACAGAACACACACTTCACATTTAAAGACACAAATAGATTGGATTAGATTAGATTAGAAAAAAAGTTTGTTATGCAAGCAGCAAGCATGAGAAAAATGGAATTTCCTTAATATCAGAAAGAATAAATTCAAGACAAAATTGTTACTACAGAGATATTTTATAATAATAAATGGGTCAAATCGAAGAAAATTATAAATATGTGTGCATATAACAATTGACTACTAAAAGAGATGAAATTTATTTTAAGAAATAATAGGAGAAATAGAAACTTTCTCAATAGGAACTGGACAATAGAACAACCAGTAGAAGTTCAACAAAAACATAAAATAATTATACAACAACATAAAGCAACTACAAGTAACAGACATCTATAAACCATGACACCTACAAAAGTAGAATACAAATTTTTGCAAGGGCACATGCAGTGTTCTGTACAATATACTGCACATTAAGCTTAATAAATCTAAAATGATAAAATTTGTTCTCTGATCATAATGAAATGGGAATATAAATCAATAATAAAAAGAAATTAGAAAACATAAACATGTATAAATTAAACAACATGCTCCTAAACAACCAATGTATCAAAGAAAAGCAAAGATAAAAATACATATATTTAAAGGAATGACTACAGACATGAAATATCAAATCATATGGAATGCAGCTAATGCAGTACTGTATTTGAGGGGGAATTTATAGCTATAAATGTATACCTCACAAAAAAGTGAGGTCTCAAATTAACACTCAAACCTTGAATATTAAGACACTAGAAAAATAAGAGCAACCACACCTACAGAAAATAGAATGAAGAATAAAGATGTAAGTGTAAATTAATGAAATAGAGAATATCATGAAATCCAAATTCTGATCTTAGCAATGATTAGCAAGTTGAGAAACCTTTGTCAAACTGAAAAAGGCAAATGAAAAAATCATGAGAATTACATTATAACAATAAAAATGAAGCAGAGGACATTACTATTGACTTTAGAAGAATAAAAAAGGATTATTGAGGGAATACTATGAACATTTGTATGGCAACAAATTACCCAATTTAGATGAAATAGACAAATTCCGAGAAAACACAAACTATCAAACTGACTCAAGAAGAAACAGAAAAACTGGTAAGATCTATAAAAAGCAGAATATTTGATTAGTAATAGAAAACTACCACAAAGCAAAGCCCATACCCAGACTACTTCACTGGTGATTTCTATCAAAAATATTTACATAATAATTAAAATAAAAACTTGCCAAACCCTTAAAAAAAATAGAAGAAAAGGAATATTTCTCAATGCACTCCGTGATGTGAGATTACTTAACACCAAAACTAGACAAAGACGTCACAAGAAAAAGTATAGACCAACATTTTATGACTATGGTATGTAATCCTCAATAAAATACTAGCAAACTAAGTCAAGCAGTGCATAAAAGAAATATACTATGACCAAATGAGAATTATCTCAAGGATATAATACACCTTATTAATGAAGTAAAAAGCTAAAAAGTTCCACACGATTATCTCAATAGATTCAGAAAATTCTTTGACGAATTCAGCATTTGCTCATGGCCAAAACACTGAATGTGCTGGGAAGAGAATGAAATTTTTATTAAGCAGAATGAGAACATCTACAAAAAATGCACAGCTAACGATATAATGGTGAAAGAAAAGGGTGTTTTCCCTCCAAGCACACGACAAACATGTCTACTCTTACTATTTCTATTCAATACATTCTAACCAGGAAATAGGTGAAGAATAGGTACAGAATAAATGTAATGAATGTGACCACTATATGTAGAATGTACCAATACATGTTCTTGGTTTAAAAAAAAAATAAAAAAAGTATAAAAATTGTGAAGGAAGAAATAAACTGTATCTATTCACAAATTGAGTTTGTATTTAGAACATGTTTAGCAATTCACTGGAAAACTATTAGAACTAATAAATGTGTTTGATAAACTTGGATGCAAAATCAATAGTCAGAAATCGATTTTATTGCTATACATTTATCATAAATAGAATGACATGCATTGAAATAGGACAAAGATAAAAACAATTTCATTTATAATGTCATCCAAGAATAAAATATTTAGGAATAAACTTTAGGAAGTACAAAATTATTCTCTTAAATAATGTTTTTCCAAAACATTGTTTGGAAAAAAAAGAAACTTAAATAAATAGAAAAATATTCATCCTTTTGCACTGGAAGACTCCATATTGTTGAGATGTCAGTATGCTCCAATTGTATCTCAATAAATTTGATAGTAAAAAAGAAGTAAGTTATCTTCTCACACGTTTTTGATGACCCAAATGAGCTACCTTCAGCTTGAGAGAAAGATATAAACAACAGAGAAGGAGCAAAAATGTAAAAATGGATTAAATGAATACAAGAGGCACAAGTCTCAAATCTGAAAAGGGAATTTAGAGGATGATTACTGACTTATGGAACTGAGTGGAAACATATAGACCAGAAGTTGATTAAGATTTTGCTAGAAGTTCATTGTCAATAAAACAATAATTATAGTTGTACAACCTTGATTATAAATCAACCTCTGGATCCCAAACTTACTTTTGCAGCAATGGATAGTGATGGCTCTGACCTCTGAAAATGGGCACATTTTTCAGTGCTCACTTCAGATATTGGTGTCTAGGACAATGGACAAGGAAGATTGTTCCAGAGACTGAAGTCAGGGCCATGCAGAACAAAACATGTAGGAGCGTCTCCAAGAGAGATCAGCGCGACTTGGGGCTTGCTGAATCCTCATGAATCGAGGCTTGACTGACTGACCTGCAGGGTTCAGCATTGGAATGGATCTGTAATTACTGTGTGTCTACCATGTTACCTTTTTCGTAGCTGGAGGCTATTACAATGACCTCATTTCTGTACTATCGTTGGTAAAGAGGTGTATTTTGAGCTGGCCTTCTTAGTTCACAGGTCGTGAGAACAACAGGCCACCTCCATTTGAACAGGGTAGGCACAATAATGAAGTGACTCACAAATTTGAGCTAGATGCCTTGGCTGGGGTGTCTCTTTGGGGGTATTATTGAATGTGTTCAGTGTGTGGGGAGAAGAGTGAACATGATGTAGTGATCAGAGGAGCACAAAATTCACAGTCTTTCTGGTCACACAGATCTATTTCTCAGTTTGTCTTACAGTTTGTTATGACTATTTGACAAGTTCTAACCAATAGAATTGAAGTAGGAGCGATGGCCATGACGTCCAAGCTCACTAACCATCACGGCATATCCTTCTCCTCCCTCTTGTCCCTTATGTGGTGGCAGGTGGGAGACCTTCTCCAGGGGGACCTTGGCAGCCTTCTGTTGCATGGGGGACAGCTACCATCAGTCCGGGTCCTGGACGACATAGTGAGGGCTCCAGTAACATGTTCACCCTCTCGGACTATTATTTAAATGACAAAATTCTCTTGAATTTGCACTATTATACATTTCCAAACCTGCCTCTTTTAAAAGAGAAATTAGCTTCCCCTAACTGATATAGCTCTTGTCATTGAATTTCTTCCCTGTACTTGTTGAGTTTAATAAATTGTTCTCATTGGGAATTCTGTTTTTTCCGACGATTCATGCATGTCCTCAGTAATGATTTCAGTGACTTCTCAGACTCTTTACCTCCTAGTCAAAGTGGTGCCCTTCTCTTGAGTGTTATGTCTTTCTTCTTGTATTTGAGCTTATCTGTAGTTTTATTCCAGTGATTTTTAGTTGTATGTATTGTACTTCTGTAATGTGGCTTTAAATAAAATAGGAAACATGAAGAATCTGATCTGAAGGTGTATAGATGGCATAAACACATATTATGGTTATTCCTCTTTCCTGTTCCACTCTATACACTAGGAAGTTAATGTCTTAAAAAACTTAGTTCTCTTATCGTCGTGGTAGTATATGTAAATTTTTTTTCCAAACCTTTCAACCTGAAATGTTGAAAAATTTCTAGAAAGTAGCATATTAAAAATAACCCAGAGTGTTACTCATTTAAATAATTTATTTTTCAATCAGGGACATCAGTTCGATGATTAATACGCTGCATTCATTTTCTCCTTTAAGAAACATGGAACAAACAGGCCTGCACGGTGTATATATAATTCATTTAGGTGTTGAAGTCTGAGCCTACGTTTGTAAGAGAAAATTTCAAATAAGCCATAATTAATATGCCACTTTAGGAGGAGCGGTGGGATGAGAGGGTGGAAGTAAATGGATCTACCTGATGTTCTTGCAGTGTGTGTGTGGAAAGAAGAAATTAAAATTAATGCA